>JAULBS010148121.1:0-12303 GCA_032355785.1 Symmetromphalus regularis
TGGCAGTAAGATTCACTCAACGTTTAACTTGTATAATGTCAATCTATATAATACATATAACATTGGCAGTAAGATTCACTCAACGTTTAACTTGTATAATGTCAATCTATATAATGCATATAACATTGGCAGTAAGATTCACTCAACGTTTAACTTGTATAATGTCAATCTATATAATACATATAACATTGGCAGTAAGATTCTCTTAACGTTTAACTTGTTTAATATCAATCTATATAATGCATATAACATTGGCAGTAAGATTCACTCAACGTTTATCTTCTATAATGTCAATTTATATAATACATATAACATTGGCAGTAAGATTTTCTCAACGTTTAACTTGTATAATGTCAATCTACATAATGCATATAACATTGGCAGTAAGATTTTCTCAACGTTTAACTTGTATAATGTCAATCTATATGATACATATAACATTGGCAGTAAGATTCTCTCAACGTTTAACTTGTATAATGTCAATCTATATAATACATATAACATTGGCAGTAAGATTCACTTAACGTTTAACTTGTTTAAGGTTAATCTTTATAATAATATAACAATGACAGTAAGATTCGCTCAGTGTGTTTCTTACGTAACATGTATATCTATGATACAAATAACATTAACGTAGTAAAATTAACGCAACGTGTATTCTGTCATTTTAATCTATATAATACAAATTTTAATAGTAAAGCCACTTTTTATTTTTAAAATGCTATTCAAATGGATAAAATTAAATTATTACTTTTATAACATTATTAAAGTATATCACTTTGTAAATACTTTCTAATTACATTTTTATGTAATATGTATCTGTATGATACAAATAACATTATCATAGTAAGATTCACTGAACGTTTAACTTGTATAATGTCAATCTATATAATACATATATTATTGACGGTAAGATTTTCTCAATGTTTAACTTGTATAATGTCAATCTGTATAATACATATAGTGATATACCACTGACAGAAAGATTCTTTCAACATTTAGTTTGTATAATGTCAATCTATATAATACTTATAGCATTAACATAGTAAAATACACTCAACGTGTATCTTGTGTAATATTAATCTATATTAGATAATAGTGGATTAATAAAATTAATTCATGTATTTACTGTGACATTCATCTATATCATACAGAAAACACTGACATAGTAAGATTATCTTGTGTCCGGTTCATCTAAATAATACAGATACCATTAAGAGTAAAATTCACTCAACATGTCTATTGTGACGTTAACTTTATTGTCGTTAATTGATATATAAATGTAATAGGATTCGATGAACGTGTATTTTGTGTCCAATCTTTAACTACCATGATAAATAACTTACCTCTGCAGTCTATGGAATGGAACAGCTCAAGAAAAAACACAATTAACCTGCAAATAAAGGTTTTATTATTTTATGATATTTAGATGACAATATGTATGTATTCAAGAAATTCAAAACAAATTATGGATATTTTTTGGGAAGGTGGGGTATTTGGCAAATACAATTTTACTAATAAAGCTACTTTTTATTTTTAAAATGCTATTCAAATGGTTAAAATTAAAGTATAACTTTTATAACATTATTAAAGTATACCAATTTGTAAATACTTTCTAATTATATTTTTAAAGTTATGAAACCATTTTTTTAAACAAGCAAACCAATAATTTTATTAAATATATATTTTAATGACTATAAATTTATCATAGCAAAACATTTATATACAATCAAAATAAACAAACAGATAAGTAGAAAACTGATGCTAAAGAGCCTTAACAGGTTAAAGGCAGTTAAAGAGATATTTATAGCAAGACAGCTACCTACCGTAGTAGAATATAAAGATCCATTTGTAAAGTAAATGTTAGTATTGAAAAGTTCTCCAGTTCGCTAGTTTCACAATCCAGTTGTGTGGTATTCCCCAAGAAACTAGCAATGTTTATGCTTAGCTTCGGTTATATTTACCTCCCACGTGCTGTGTGATAAATAAAGCTCCCTACAATCTACGTGACGCTGATTGGTCGCTTTGGTCACGTGCTACACGGCGATTGAACAGGGTGGGAAAGATCTCCCACTGGGAATAGCAGGTGTCATAAAGCGTTTATGACAGGTATGAGCAAACAATGTAGTTTGCCGGAATCCACCAACGTGCCAGCATAGCGATGGCATTTCTAGTTAGGAGTTCTTTGATTCGTGATCACTTTGCCTTGATGACAGAGTGTTATGTTAATATATTACTGGCTTGGTGTGTAATATACAGACTGTAAAGTCATTTTACGGTCTCTATGAAAGCTGGGAGCACAGTGTGTGACGCCACATACGGTTATGCAACCGAACCATTTAATGTTCTGTTCGCCCATAAACTATGCTAATTTTCAAAGGCAACCAGAGTTGATGCAAATTTGCTGCGATTAAAACGGAATCAGTAACGTTCTGAAATGTCCGATTTCAGTCCATGAAACTAAGTCCTCGATACGATAACTTTTATTGCTTGGTCAATTTGCTACTGATATAAATAACAACGTCTATTGAGGTCATTCATAGAGTGTGCCTTCAAGAGATACTGCCGGATGAGAGTAATGGGCAATAAGTATTAGTTTTAACAAAACTGTTAAAAATAATTTAAAAAAAACTAATCTTCTGACTAATGACAAGGGTCAGATCTGTCTTGAGTGTAATGAGAAAATTGAACTAGAAATAGTTAAGTATATGTGTGAAATGATCGCGTGTGTTTAAAACTGTTAGATTGAATCATTAAATCAAAATGATCAGATTGGAGAAGCACTTGTTACTAAAATAGATAGTCTCAGTATGAAATTATTAGTAGATTATTGTCTTGAATGGGAGGGCTAGACTAAGTGTCGATATAACGATGGGCAAAATTAATTATATAACATTAAAAATAATAAGAATTTTTTTTAAAAGGTTGAGCCAGGGATACCACCTAGAACAGCCTTTAAACCTTGTAAATATAAATATGTAATTTAAAGTATTTTAAAAGTTCTATAAGACGAGAATAACTTTACAAAAATACAATTTTTTATATATTGTGTTTCAGGGTAGCAGATAAAAAGATCGGCGAAAAAAAGATGGGAAGCAATTTAAACGTTCTTGTGTTTATCAAAGTCACTATTTCATAACTAAGGGAGGTAAATGTATTTTTATTGAAACTTAAAATTGTTTTGCCTACAACCCACTTTGTCTACACCCAGTTTTGCAACGCTCATTTTGCCTACAGTATGAAAAGGTGGCATCTCCAGTTAAAAGTGGAACACTCTATATATGGTCCCCGTATTAATAAAAAGAAATAATATGACAAATATTTTATTATAAAAACTATACAGAACAGAAACAATTAAAATGAACTCACATATATTATGGAAATATGTTATACAAAATGTTCACCGTTCAGTCATCTTTAAAATTGCATTTTTAGCAAATATGACAAATATTTTATTATAATCGCTATTTATTTTACAGAACACAAGCAATTAAAATGAACTCACAGATAGTATTGAAATTTGTTATACAAAATGTTCACAAAATAAAGTATCTATATATCCTACAATATTGCTTTGACTGAGATACAAAAATAATAGGGGGTTTTCCACTCTTTTTGTGTAACATATTTCCATAATGAAATTATTTGTGAGTTCTTTTTAATTGTTTCTGTTCTGTTAAGTAAATAGTTTTTATAATAAAATATTTGACATATTATTTCTTTTTATAAGGCACGGGGACTATACGTGGAGTGTTCCACATTTTCATACTGTAGGCAAAATGAATGTAGGCAAACTATAATATAATAATATGCTTTATAACATAATCATTTTAAATCTGTCTCGTTTATTTAAGAATAATGAACCGTTTATACCAACAATAAAATTTAAATTTTTCCTTATTAAGGCCTAAAAATACACTGTTTTTGAGAAAATACTGAAAAAATAGGTAGTGTCAGTTCGTTCAAATTTATTTTTATAAAAAAAAAATCTACGAATTTTAGATAATGATTTAAATGTTAAAAATGTTCTTAGGATTGGCTCTTTTTATCTGCTACCCTGAAACACGATATATTTAGCCAACATGATTTAACACAAGGCATCTATCCAGCGTAAAGTACTGTATATAACATATTTATCAAACCTGCAATAACGTAGTGATGTTTATAAGATAGTTATCCAACATGCAATAATTACGAAGTGGATAAATCTTATAATTATTAATGAAAAATCATCCATCCATCCATCCTCAACAGTTAACCATTTCTTCCTCGGGTTAATTGCTAATTAATAAAAAAAAATCGGTTTTTATTTATTTATATTTTATTGAAATGTTGGTTCAACAGCAATTTGTCATTTGTGTTTGAGCAAATTTGCAATAGAAACCAAATATCAAACCAGTTAGTAATCTGAGTCGTAGACGAAAACTCCCACAAAAAATAACAAAAACATGCACGTTGCCCTTGTTTGTTTGCTTTATGTCTTATTTTTTAATTTTAATAATTTTTGTTTACTTAGTTTTGTCTTTTTTTTTTTATTATTATTATTATTTTTAAAATATTTTTTTAAACATACGCGAGTAAACATCTAAAAAAAATCCTTTCAACATCATACACTGAAACAGTGACATATTTCAAGCTTTTAGTTGAAGTTTTAAGAATTCTTCAGCTGCCAAAATTGGTCTATTTCCAAAAAGTATTACGCAGTTTACTATTTAGAGTTCTCCTTGTTTTCAATAGCTAGCATTAGATGTCAAAACATTGGTTTCTTCGTTGATTCAAATAGATGGATGTTTGCTGATGGATCGACTAGACTAGATCTGTGATAATTTTATATTTATATGTTAGAAGCATCGGTTATCTAGATGTGTCCATCTACACACGTCCAGTTCCCATTCAGTAGTCTTGAACCATGCAGCTGTTTTGTTTTTCTCCATTTATTTTGCTCATTGCATTAATGAATGTTCGTGTTCCAAGCACTACAATCACATCTTATCTCACTCCATCTCATAAATCCTTTCAACCAACTGGGCCTGAATGCACCATACTTTCAGCGTAACAGTAACTGGATTCCTTAGTCCTAACACCAGTTGATAAACAGCGCTCACCATGCGAAGGTCACGCTGACCTCGTCAGTTCTTGAGAGTTCTGAGTTCTTCAGTCATCAAGGACTTCTTCAAATGTTTCATCGCTTATTTCAACCTGTCATCCGCTTGTCAGATGTTCCGATGTATGTGTTTAAAGTGTGATATGGGCTATTTTCAAGCCCTGACTACGTACATGCTTGTTCATTAGAGATAAATTCCTCACATGCACATTTACTGATTTAGATAGGTTGATATCATATAAACGTTTGTCAGAGCGGACACATCTACGGACATTTCTACTCTGATAACAGTTACCACCTATCAGGAAGCGAATAGGTATACTATAAATAAAAACCATCGATCATTATTCTATAACTACAAGTTTAAACTTCACTTTAACTTCTTTAATGCTATCAGAATAGGATTAACATAAATACGTGTTTAATTACTGGTTAAAAGTACAATTAATTATAATATTACAAAGAGTATGATTTAACTTTGAAAGAATTTTGTTTTAAAATAATTGAAAACTGACTAATTCGTGATTAAAACATTTGATGGAATGAATCTTAACGCAAGTCTGAAAATAAATGTACACTGCCATGGTCAGAATTGGATCCAGACTTTTTGACTATGGAACATCATTGGTTAATGGCGTCTAATAAAATATGGCAGGGTTATTTGCCACCCTACAAGAGGGATACCCATAGGACAGAATACGCCCAAACAATGAAGCAGATAAATCAGAGCTTGCTAAGACAGATTCATGCGTGTTTAGGAAACTGTGAGGCTCGATGGTTTCACTAGTTACTAATGCATTAATAAAGAAATCCCCCAGCTGTATCCATGCTATCTATCTAAGTATGGTTTAGCTATATCTCAATATCCTGGCATAAATATTTCCTGATAGTCTCGTCAAATATCAATGGTTTTTTCTCCCTTATTATTTTATTTTTTGTTTTTGTTGTGGTTTTTGTCGCCTAACACCCTCCTCCCTTTTTTGCTCTATTATTCACTACTATTACATTAAACACCAGGGTAGGAAGTAGGGTGGAGGGGGTAGGGGCAAGGGAAGCATGTTCGCCCACTTTTTAGATATTTTGTATATATTTTGTCTCTGTGTGCCCTCTCACCCACCCCCACATACATACATTACAGTACCTTCCTCATCTACTGTTAAATAATAGTTTTTACTGTTCCTATTATATAATGTTGGAATATCACCTTCTTATTTTTAACAAAATATTCATCCACAATATTTTGTTTCTCAAATGTTTAACTTTTTTAAATTATATTTTCTATATCGTTATCTTATATAGCACTGAACTTTAAATTTTGCTAAGGATTTTTTCTTTTCTTTTTTAATGATTCTTCTCGAGCACATTGATTTTTCAATCATGAGCTACTGGATGTGAAACATTTGGTAATTTTGATACGTAGTCAGTATCAACAAGCCCACAACGGGTTTGAACCATCGTTTTCAGTATGAGAGTCTGATGTCCTGCCACTGGAACACTAAGGTTCACTACATTTGCTAAGAATCAAGTAACAAACTGAAACTTATGCCATGAGAATAAACTTCAAATCGTTGGTTTCAACTAACACATAGTTCTAAGGACACATATTGAAGAAAATATCGGTTTTGTGTGTAACACTTTTTTTTTTTGATGAATGTGTTCTTTACTCATTTGATTTATTATTAATCAAGAGTTTTAGTAGTCCAGTGGTACAGTGGCGTAGCTTCCATTGAGGCAATTTTTATGCAGAATGTTTTTTAATGTGATTAATATTATAAAAGTTGATTAAAATACGAGAAATAACTAGCATTGCCTCACTAGAAAAAACCCAAGCTACGCCAATGACCCCTATTTTGGGGAATAGTAGCAATTCTCATTAATGAAGTTTGGTAGCACGCCAGTTTGTCTTGGTTTGTGTAACTCTTATCTATCCACTGACTGTCACATACTATGTTAATAATATGAATACTACAAGATTGATTTTGTTCCTCATGAAGGTCGATGTTGAAGTGTAAATTCACTCAGAACCAACCTTATGAGGAACGAAATCAATCTTGTAGTATTCATATTATTAACATAGTGTGTGACAATAATTATTAGGACATTCTTCGTGGGTACCCCATGTTCACAGTCAAGGTATCTTTTGGTGAAATGACATAAACATTAGCTTGTAAGTTGAATTCTGAAAAGACTATAAGTTTGGCTCTGCTATAAGGCAGTTTTACTTGGTAAGACCAGAGTAAAATAGCGTGGGGCGCCCTTGGCACTGAGACCATTTGGGAGTAACTTAATTTGACTTAAAACTGGCCCTGAATTGACCTTAAGTAGCCTACGCGCCTTTAAGATGAGACTTTAATTCAGTTCAGATTTCATCATTAGACGAACACAAGCTTTCTCGAACGCATCTCCAAATGGGGACCTGATCTTGATATGTTCAACAGTTGAACAGTATACAGACTTCATAATTTTATAGCCCATTATAGATCTTAACTCCACTAATTTGAGGTTTGACTTCTGTAAATATTTTTTTCTTTCGTAAACTGTGTGGAATTTGTGACATGCCCGTTTGTTGAAAATAGCCTAGGTCAAACAAGGAAGGAAGTATTCATTCACTCGAGCTGGAATACACTCACGCGGTAAACATGTACTTCAATAAACACTGATCAAAGATACATTTATGGAAGCCATCATTGGTCATTGTATGGCATACAGCCGAACTGCTGTATACACACATAACATTGAGCAAGCCGATTTTTATTAAATGTTTGTAAAATAAAAATAAAAATACCTTTGACTCATTGAATTATAGGATAGATAGAAAATTTCTATTCAAGAGCATTCTAATTTTAAAAGTTATGCTGATTAAATTTTTAAACTAGCAAATTTGGCAGTTCAGTTATGTCAGCTACACAATAAATATTCATATTAGTCTACGGACTACTTTCAGAAAAAATACAAATGATACATTTATTATTAATAATGAATGATTCAACTGATATCAGCAATATTAACATATATGTGCAGTGCATGATTAAGATTGTGTAGGCCCCTGGGCTACAGGTACTGTGAGGCCCTCAGTAATATTTTCAAAAGGATTTCGTTTAATTCAGTTTATTTTTTACAAGGTTAAGGAGGTCCCTGGACTGCAGCCCTAAAGCCCATGTTTAATCTAGCATTGTATATGTGCATATATGTAGAAAGTTCATCAGTTTATACCACTATCGACACTGTTTTAGAACTTACTTGACATTCTAATAGACATTCCAAGACATTCTAATAGAAATGTTAATGTGAACTTTATTCTGATTTATGCCTCCGTCAAGCAAATAAGTTTGAGTAGTTAATATTATTACAGTGTAGTTATATTCAAATGGTTTTTTTATGATTGAATATAGTTAATATAACTATGGTTAAAATAGTTTTATTGGTATCAGCAATTTAGACTATATCAATTTGTATATGTTAAGAAAAACACAATTTGCTTTAAATTTTGACCTATTAGTGTTGCTTCTTAATGGAAGAAAGAAACTGTAATGATATTGCATGAATATGCTACAGTAATCTGTTGAAATATGTCCATGTGTACATGTATATGTAATAAAAGTTGTGCAACAAATTCGGATATTTTTGTCAACAAAGTTTAATTTTATTTGAATTCATTATGGATTCAAAATATTTCAGCATGTTTATAAATATTTCAGAATTATTAAAATGTTTTGACATTTAATACTATTTCTTTTAACGTTTTCTTTCAGACATTTACTATAACGTTTTAATACTGAGTGGGCATACTACTTACCAAATAAAATCAAAATCAGATTCATGTTGAGCTTCTGAAACTCTCTTCGAAGTAATTTCTAAGTGAAAAAAAGTATCCAACTATGTCCTATGGTGACAGGGCTGGTTTTATTATCTCGTTTCAAATATTAACCCAACCCAACTGAACGTTTGATGACGACTGACTATTAAAAAGTTCGAACTCTTCAGCAGACGCCCGAGATGACGAGAAAGTCAGCAGGTTGTAGAAAGTGGGCAGATTGTAGCAAAATGTCCGCGACCCTGCAGAGTTTCTTCGTGTGATATCTGGGCAGGACAACTACGACTTGAACAGCAGCTTACAGAGCAGGATAACAACATGTTTTGTCTCTTTGCATTTCAACCTAGAATTTCAGACGTGTTCAGCTCATACTTAGCCGACTTTGACGTCGCCAATCTGCAGTGATGGCGATTAGACACTTCCCAAATGAAAGTCACCGTCTCATGGACGCAGAGTTGACGTTCATTTAACAGCTGCAATACTGCATGATTATAATACATCCTATAGTCATCATTACAAGCAGTATCATTACTAGAATTTCTGCAATATCAGGGTTCACACAATTATCAATGACATGCACTTTTTTTTTCAGTCACTATAGTTTTGAAAACGAAAGGTTTTTATCTTATCTTTCTTTCTTATCTTGCATAGTCTTCAGTTATTGTTGTATACAAAATATATCAATACACAAGTCAAGATAGTGAGTAAAGTTGCTGTATTAATTATATTTCATTTAACAATGATAATTAACGTTTCAACAGTGAGACAGAACAACTTGGTGTGCGGACTGTACACAGTCCTCAAAGTGTCCTCTATTCTGCAAAAGTATAAATTAAATATTTATAATGATTAATTTTTGTTAACAGACTGAGTGTTGCTTAATTAGAGCGGTGTCAACACTACAGTTAACAATTAAAAGTCATTGTTGTAATGTTCTGTAAAACTAACAGAACTCGTAATAAAAGTAGAATGCTTCTTTATTGAATCCTGGCTCCGCTACAACTAATCACAATACATAAACATACAAGCGTACTGGTTAATAGGTGGGTGACACATCTAGAGCTGTGTGGTCTTCACAGGGGCGGTTCCATAGGTTAACCAAATGTGCATCGGCTATGTTTATGTGAAAATGGTCGTGTTTCTCACTATACCAAGTGGAGACTGTCAAGCAACAAGTGACATCCGTTTTAAAAGTCATTGTTGTAATTAGAAATGCTGAGAAGCAATTTCTTGCATTCTACATGTAGATAATTTTGAAAAAATTTGCTTTTGATATTAGTATAGGTACGAGTTACACACGAAGTTTGTAGTAACTCAGTCTAATTTGACTTTTTTGCACTTCCTGGCTAGCGTAACCTTATGGATTTCGATTAACATAAATTTGTTTCTCCGCCGTGACCACTCTCCTCCCCTTCCCTCCCTTCCCCAACAGTGTGCGATTTGTACGAAGAGGATAATGTTTAATGACCCTTGAGGCCAAAATATATATATATATATAAAGCACAGACGAGAAAGAAGAGAGAGAAAAAAGAACTTAAAAGCCATTACACAACAAAAAATATTTATTTATTAAAAAAATGATAATTTTTTAAAAACTATTATAAAGTATATATATTGAATACTCAAAATCTGTATGTTACCGTCACATCTTATTTTATTCTTCCAAGGTGTTTAACAATTCACATACTATATTTTTCTAATATAAACAAAAATTAAGTAACCTAACATAACCATCACTAACATATTGGTATATCCAAATTACCAGTGCTAATCATATCAAATAGTTAAATCATATACACACATACAAATGATCATAAAAACTCAAAATAGTTCACAACCAAGATAAAACCCTGTTTTAAGAAATAAAAATAAAATGAGATTTAGTCCCTAACTGAGATTCTTATGTTTACAAAAACAGAAGTGTTCAACGAGATAGAAATATTTTCTTTATTATAATCTTTCAACAATCTGCATACCACTCAAAGTATGGAAATTAAATCTGTACGACATTAAAGTCACTATATGTACTTTGTTTAAAGCCTGAGTTTAAAAGCACTATTTCTATAAAGTGTTTTGCAGAAATAATGAATAAGGATTAAAACAATAAATAGCTGTATCAAGTCTGATAACTTAAAAATGTTGCTCGGTTTATAAAACTAGCATGCTATAATGTAGCACTGATTCAAGGATACATATGTACCAAGAAGGGAGGTATGGAGTATCACAGTGTTCCTCAAATGAAAATTAACATGTCTCTGTGAACATCAGTCTTTTATACTTTAAGAACTGCAATCAACTGTTTCAACCTAGCATTGGATCAGATCACATATACTACCAACTGCAGGTGCCTGTGCAGATGGGGGGAGGTGGGTGAGAAATTTGGTTGTAACTTATACAACATCATCTGTCATCAAGAAACAATATATAATACATTAAAAAACAAAACAAAAACCCAACAAATTAGAGCCCATGTGGTTTGACTAATTCCTGCACATTCACTTAAACTGCAGGTAGAATTCAGAACTCACAATGAAAAGATGTCTAAACTGATTTATAGACAGCTTCTTGGATGGTATATACAACAGATGTGATTTTTGATATCACAATGAGTATTTGCAGATGAAAAGAAGTGGAAGATAACAACTCTATGCTCTACAAGCAGCATATCATATGTTGCATATGAAGTCTGGTCGTTTTTAATAAAACTTGTCACAACCTGCTCAATCTGAACTTTGAGTAAACTCACAAAAACAAAGCCACAGCTCAATAGCTCTTACAATCAACAGCCACAGAATAACACAACATTTCTTGTTACAACATTTAACAGGCAATAGCAAGTCATAATATGATAGCAAATCAACTGAACCTCGATGGACTAAACTTTGACAATGTTCAAGTAGGACTCATCACAACTCATCACGAAGTTTAAACAAACTGTGATAAATCACAACCGAGTAGCCCTCACAATCCTGTCAGCCACAGAATAATGATTAAAAGTTCTTGTTTTCCCCCAACATCACTGTTCCATATGCCAGAGATTTACCCCAGCTATTGCTCTAACAAACTGTACAGCAGTAACAGTCTGTGTGATCTTAATTAAAGTACTTTCAAATGGTCTCCATTAGTGAAGCGATATCTTTTAGTTGACGAGAAAAATTCTGCAAAACAAATTTTAAATATATTTTTTAAATAATAAAAATAACCATCTAAATTAGAACAAGAATGTCTAAATCAACTTTTGTCTAATTCAGTCTGTCTAAGCCACACTAATTTTACAATCCAAATAAGATGATAAATATGAACAATAATGTCTAATTCAGTCTGTCTAAGCCACACTAATTTTACAATCCAAATAAGATGATAAATATGAACAATAATGTCTAAT
>JAULBS010148131.1:0-26883 GCA_032355785.1 Symmetromphalus regularis
CAAAGCTTTCCTTTCTTGTTTTACAGGTAATAATAGTTCCAAATGAAGCTTCCACATTTCTGTCATGTGGTGAGGACAATGAACAGTTAAACAAAGCTTTCCTTTCTTGTTTTACAGGTAATAATAGTTCCAAATGAAGCTTCCACATTTCTGTCATGTGGTGACGACAGTGAACAGAGTTAAACAAACAAACAAAGCTTTCCTTTCTTGTTTTACAGGTAATAATAGTTCCAAATGAAGCTTCCACATTTCTGTCATGTGGTGAGGACGGCACGGTGCGCTGGTTCGATCTCAGGGTCAAGACAAACTGTATGAAGGAGAGCTGTAAAGATGTAAGATAGCAATGACTGAAAAGAGATCTCAGAAAACTTAGCAGTCACATTTAAACTTGAATAGATATACTTATAAATGTTTTGTAGATATACTTTGGCTACTTTCTGTATCATTTTGTTTGCTAAATCATACACCATGTTTTACAAAAATAATTTAATTTTCATTGTTATTAAAATTCTGTTTATTATCCATATTTTTCAAAATAACTGTAAATATATATGATATGATATTTTGGCTTCAGAAAAAGTAGAAATATTCTTAATTTTATTGATTTTAAAAATTCTGTTTATTATCCATATTTTTCAAAATGACTTTATAAATATATATGATATGATATTTTGGCTTCAGAAAAAGTAGAAATATTCTTAATTTTCCTGATTTTTAAAATTAGTGTGTTTTCTGGGATGACAATTTCCTGTAGATCGGCATTCCCAACTTTTTGGGATTGATTTTGACAGTTATTGCACCCTCCCCCCTTCTCAGTCACTGTATGCTTTCTCACAGTGACCCTCCTTTTTAGGTTTCACCTGTCCTCATCTCTGTATTTTGTGTGCAGGGTACAAATTTAACATTTGCCAAAATTACTCAGGCTGTTTGTTTCTTGTTGGAACAAAATTGTGATGTCATATTTAGTAAAGCCAAGCTTATTGGTCATAACAGCCAGTGCGACACAGTGAAATGCCCTGTTAAACCAATGCAGATATTTTCTCAGTGGGAAAATAATAAATATGTACTGGATTATGAATGCCACTGGGTAATAAAGGTTGTTGGATAATACATGAACAGTTTCTTAGAGAAAGTCTGTCTTCTCATTAGAGCCCACAAATGTTGCACTGTCAGTCATACGGTTCAAGCAAATGATGGGAGTGACTATAGATTTTTTTTATGGGGGCTAGCAACATTTCTGGGTTGCTTTTACCCTAGGTGAGCTGAAATATTTCTTAATTTCTCGCCCTGGATATATAATAAATAATTTTGAAGCTTTAATATTATTTCAGGATGTGATGATAAGCTGCAAGCAAGCCGTAACTTCGCTGGCGGTAGACCCGGTATTACCGTATCACCTGGCTGTGGCGTGTTCTGACAGTTCTGTGCGTGTGTTTGATCGCAGAATGCTTGGAACCAAGGCTTCAGGTTTAGATACTATTTCTTAATCAAACATTATTTCTTAAAAGGGTTTTTGGTGTATATTATTTAATAATGCTTCAGAGTTCCACATCTCTTAGAAATGGAGGTATAGGACCTCCTGATGCTTGAAATCAAGTAATAAGAAGGGAGGGAAAGGGTATGAACATGTAATAGCAATTTGCCACAAGAGGTATAAATGCGTACCGCTTTTTTACTGAGGACGTATAACCTGTATAATTTCAGCCACTGATTGAATGTAATCGAGTCTGCTAATTTAAGTGATAATTTAAATGAGAATCAAACTACGACAATTGTTAAACATGTATTTTTATTCTCTTGAGTTTCCCCTCTGGATATGAATACCCCTGACTTTTGTTCAAGGAGGTCTGAATACACTCACTTTTCCTGAGGATGTAGAACACTGTGCATTTTTAATGATTGTGTTTTTTTGGTGGGAGGGGGGTTTGAGGGTGGTTATTTTTTATATGTGGCTTTGGTCTTAGAACATTCTTTCTAAAATACCTAATATAAAACTCTTTTGTTACAGTAATGACTGAGATTGGTGTTTACATATGTAATCGTTTTTCAAATTACACAGGGGATGTGTTTTTTAAATTAGATAGAGCAACAGTGGTATCGCTTTTCAGAAATGTGAACATTCTTTGTTATAGGTTCTGATTCAATAAGAATGCCAACAAAACAGATGGCAGGCAGCACTTGTAGTGTTATTCATTTAAAATATAAATTTGGGAATCTTTTAAGACTTCATTGTTGACATAATTGAAAAAAAGTAGTTCTGGTAAAAAATATCAGTTTTTTTTTCCTTTTACAAAAAAATAGTGCATTTTTTGTTTGATGGAGTTACAAACATCCAGGTTTTTTTTTTTTTACATTACATGACAGCACTTTGGACAAACCAAACATTCAAAACAAAATTCACAATTACAAAACTGGAATTATGTTTATTTATTGTCTTCCTTCAGGAAATTACAGTGGAAGGGGAATTACTGGAATGATATGTCGGTTCACAGCACCGTTAGAGCACAGAGCTTACCGAATTACATCTCTAAATTATAGTCCCACAGGACATGATGTGCTTGTCAGCTACTCCTCAGAAAATATATACCTATTTAGTACTCAGGTAATTACATCGTTAAACTATAGTCCCATAGGACATGATGTACATGTCAGTTACTCAGAATATATATACCTATTTAGTACTCAGGTAATTACATCGTTAAACTATAGTCCCATAGGACACGATGTGCTTGTCAGCTACTCCTCAGAAAATATATACCTATTTAGTACTCAGGTAATTACATCATTAAACTATAGTTCTGTTAAATGAAAAACCCTGGTGTACTTAAACTGGTATTATAAATTTACTCATGTTAAATGTGTTTAATCCTGTTCTAAAAGCTGTTTAAAAATACATTCATGTTTCTTGTTTGTGTTCTAAATGTATTTATTTATTTTTCAAAATTGTATCCATATTCATAACAATTTTAATTTCACAATGTGTAGAAACTTTAAAAAAGACAATTAACTCTGTTTTTCTATTTAATAAATTTCGTTGTCTTGTTTTATATTATGTCCTTAAAGTTATACTGCCTCTGATTGACAGTTGGACAGTATGTTATATAAAGTAAAATAAAAATTATCATGAACTTCGTTGCCCTCTTCACTTTTATATTAAAATGAGTTGAGGGTTAAAAATAATTAAGGTTTTTTTAAATTATCTTAGTATAATGTTCACTAAATCAAATGTTTTGATCCTCGGACAGTGGATGATTGGTCTAGTATTGTGGATATACATAGATTTTATTAATTTATTATATTAGGCAAATTTATTTTTTCATTTTCTTTGTTTAATTCAATTTAATGTTATTGTTTTGATATTGTTGATTTGTTTGTATATATGTTTGGAAAACATTTATATATGTTGATTAAACATTTAAAGTAACCATAGTGTGACCCCCTAAAGCCAATGTTTTCTCTTGTGGTGGGGGGGGGAGGATTGTCAAATAAATAAATAGTGTGTGCCTTATATAGCTGTAGAAATATATTTTATTTTATTTTCAGGATGAAAGGAGAAAACAGGAATTCCTGAAGAAAACAGAAGAGGTAGTTATCTGTAGTGTTCCTAATTGTATTTCTATATCTGAGATCATACTGAAATGAATTCGTACTTTGTAATCATTAAAATATTACTTACAAAATATTATCTTATGGAGGAGCTGGCTTCTTGATACAAATTTAAAAACCTGGTTTAACATGATCGCTACTCAGACAGCGTTATTTTACTTCACAGTTGACATTACCTGTAACACATAATTATACGGTAACGTCCGGTATTTAAAATTCTTTATTTTATGTGTGGTTACAGATAAGTGCTTAATTGATAAAAACAAGGACGAAATATGATAAATTGAAATCCAACAAAACTTTGACATTCATTTTTAAGTGGGACATACATGTATGTTATTTTCACAGAATTATTCACTTTTAAAATAATAAAACTAATATTATTTGCTTCTGTTTTTTGTACATACAGATGTCTCACACTTGATTACGTGTCAAAATAATCAAATGTTTGACATCTATTAGCTGATGATTAATAAATTAACATTCTCTAGTGGTGTCATTAAACAAAACAAAGCAAAAATAAAAGTCTTTAAACATCTGATTTGTATGATGTAGGAAGACACATGTATTTCAGGGGAGTTTAGAGTAAAGTTGCATAAATAGTCTTGGGTATGTAAAGTAAATGTCTTTAAATATTTGGTATGCCTAATGCGTGAAGAGACGGGTATTTTGGAGGAGTTCTGAGGAAATGTTTATGAGCTGTCTCGGTGGTATTAAATATCTTGTTTTTGTGATGCAGGAAGAGGTGGGAATTTCGGAGGAATCTGTATCATTAGGAGACAACTCTAGTCGCCAGCCACCCATCAAGAGATTACGGTTGCGTGGAGATTGGTCTGATACTGGACCAAATGCTCGTCCTGAGAGAGAACGCGCACAAGCAGAACCTGGTTAGTGTTGGTTGGTTTATGTAATAGGATCAGCTTTATTAAAATAGGTTGGTTTTATGCAGCAGCGAGCTCAGTAGGGAATTCATCTGAGGTGGTTTGGTTGTATGATTGAACCATCTTGAAACCCCTCGGTAGATGCATTCTCTATTTTACTTTCCACAACGTAACTAGTACCCCATAAATGGTTTATCAAAGACCATGATATGTGCTGTCTTGTAGGAAAGTGCATTTAAAAGAACCCTTGTTGCTAATCAGAGTAGCCTATGTTGTGGTAGTGGGTTTCCTCTAAAGACTATGAGTCGCAAAATAACACATGTGTAACTCCTGATACTTATGGATTAAACAATATGCTGGTTGTCATTAAACAAACAGTCCTTTTTTTTAGAAATCTAAATGAATTGTGCTTTAAAATTTCTGTTAGTAACATGTATGTGACATATGTACAAAGAAAGAATAGATGTTCGTGTTAATTATGTACCCTGTGTATACTGTAAAACTATTGATAGTTAAGCAGACGGTCTCAGTGTTATTGATAGATGGGTGTACTATTGATCATTGCTATCAGGAGATTCACGATCACAGTATAAAACTATCAATAGCTCATTGTATTTTAACATTCCTTTCAGAGCGACAAAGTCCACATGCCACTCTAATGCAGCGGCTGTCAGAAATGTTGACCCGTTGGCTTGATGGTGACCTTCGACCTGGTGAAGAAGAATCAGCTGAAGGGCAAGGTCATCCAGAAGGTGAGGGTCAAGCTGCACCAGCTGTTGAAAGATCTGCCAGTGACGGTGATGTCCGATCATTACCTGCTCGTTTTGATGAGCTCAGACGTACTGTTGCTGGAGGTGTGTCACCTTCTGGCAGCCCTGCAGTACCCTCTGTCAGCAGTACGGAGACACCATCAACAAGCAATGTAGAAACCAGCATAGTTCCTGAAAGTCAAAATGTGTGTGAAACTCTGAAAACAGCTTCTGAATGTCACCTTCCAGATTCCAATGATGCTGTAGGTGACTACCAACTTGAAGGCAAATCTGATGTTGATGACTTGTCTCAATCTAAATCTAGTGCTGATGGGCAGAGTGAATATAAATCCAGTGCTAATGAAGGTAAATCATGTGTTCAAGAGCTGAATGAATCTGAATCTAGTGCTAGTAAAGCTAAATCCAGTGCTAGTGAAACTAAATCAAGTGTTGAAGAGCTGAATGAAGCTGAATCTAGTGCTACCGAAGCTAACTCTAGTGCTGCTGAACCAAGTGAAACTAAATCTAGTGGTGATGGCATAACTGAACTTAAATCTAGTGTTGAAGAGCTGACTCAGTCTGTTGAAGCTAAATCTGGTTCTGACCAGAAAACCGAATCTAAATCAGGTTCTGACCAGCAAAGCGAAGCTAAATCTGATTCCAACAAGAATCTTGAAGAACACTATTCCTCTAATAGTTCTACTACAAACTCAGAAGGTAAAAATACAAGTTCTGGATTGTTAACCAAATCCAGTTTAGTTGAATATACAGCACAATTTGCCACTCCATCTGACTCACATGCTGATGAGCTTACAAATGAAATTGGAGTGTTACCTTCGTGTGAATTACCAGTTTCTTCAGTGTGTGCAGCAGAAAAAGAAAAAGATTTGAATTCAACATCTGACAGAGTTGATAATAACTCAGCATTACCTGCTGATTGTAAACGTGTTCCAGTACAGTCCACAAATTTGAAACCAAGTTTAGAGTCATCTTCTGATTTTAATTCTGTTTTGTTAGCTGCTGCATCAATTTCAGATTGTAAACCAGATTCAGTGTCAAATCTTGATTCAAAAACAATGATTGATTCTCGGCCAGTTTTAGTTCCAAAGACAGACTTAGCTGACTGCAAGCCTGCATTCACACCTAAACCTATTTTGCCATTATCTACAGATTCAAATTCATCATTGGAAGTTAAATCTGATGCAAAACCAGATACAGTTTCAGAAGCTTCAAAACCAGTGACTACTGCAGCTAGAGACTGTGATTTGGAACAACCGTTCCACCAAAGTGCAATTCCCTCCCGAGGTACAACTAGTCTTTCATCATCGAATTCAGCTCACAGATATGTGGATCAAATCCTAGAACCTGGTACTTCGTCCGTCCACACTCGTCTCGAGCCCGTCATCAGTTTACATTATTCTAGTCAAGGCACCGAGGCGAGCACTATCCGTGTGGGGTTTGCCCCATTTGATGTTCAGGACACTGCCAATAATATCTCTATGCATAGTGATGACATGACAACAGATTCATCTCCAGAGTCGAGGAATTATTCTACAACTGACTCGTCACCAGAACTGGTGGGAGACGAATTTGATTTCCACTTGCCTGGTGATGGAGCATCAAGACGGAAAAAGAAATCTTTAAGTGCCAAAAACAAAGATGATCAGACTATTGGTCATGAAAAACGGAAACATTCAGACAAGGAGCAACAGTTAAATTCTCAAGGAGCAGTACAGTCTTCTGTTTTGGATACAAATATCTCAAGTGAACATGAAGATGTGGCTGACACTTTATCGGAATCACAGTTGAGTGGCAGTGTTGCTGGTTGTGATAACTTACAGGCCAGCGTTGTAGAAAAACCAGATACACTGGAAGGTGGTAGAACTGAGGACATGGATTACATGACATATTCTGCTGAGAAAATTTCACAGTCTGCTGTGTCTGCAGGTAATGTTGAAAGTGGTGGTGTTGGTGATTCTGTCGGTAATGTTTCCACTTCTCATAGTACTGCAGAAAGTCCTGACAGTATTGGAAGTCATACAGAGTCTGAAAGTGCTGATGAACGAAGAACAATGGCAACTGTTGCTGCAGCTTCTACAATTCATCCATTTTTCGCAGGTGAGCAGATTAATAGTGTTTGGGTCGAAGTCCTTTCATAGTTTTAGTCCTTGATGTGAACTTTAGTAGGAACTATCTCAAATACAGACAAATTATTTTGTCTTGGGGGTAGTGAGTTAGCATTTATATTGTCTCCATTTCATCTTTTATTACATTTTCATACATTAATTAATTTTTAAAATCACAAAATTGAATAAAATAAATGTTGATATAGGCCTACACTGTAAAAATATTCTGTTGTATATGTGCATGTACAAATGTGGCCCATTCCATACTATGTGTTACTTCTTACAAAGTAATGTTATTCTGTGTTGATGCTCTTTAGCAGTATAATGTAGAAAACAAGTTTTAAAAAGGTATTTTCAAATAGATGAGTCTGAAAATGTTGTTATTTTTCTCTTAATAAGTCTTATAAAATTTTGTATGAATGTAAGCCTGTATTTGCTTTCTTCAAAATGGTCACATGTCAGAAACTGGTTACACCAAAAAGGTGGATCAAATATTTTTCTTGAGGTAATTTGATTTTTTTTCAGTAAATAGGAAAACTGTACATCATTAGAATTTCATTAGCGTTCTCTTTAAAATGAAACTACATGTATTCCCAGTTCTTTGTGATGAATGATAAGAATTCTAGGTTCATTCAAAGAAAAGTCGTCTTGTCTTTCTAAACCATTTTTCAAAAGTGTAGTTTGCAGAATTCTCACTAGTCAGCAGATTAAAAAAAGCCACAACATGGTCAAGATCATGGAAAATTCCATTTCAAAATATAATATTTTAGGATTTTGTTTGGTTTCACCATACAGGCAAATGTTCTCTGTGGAGTATTGGCTAATGGCATATAGGGACACTATGTAGTTTAGAGCTTCTGATAACACTAGAGTAGGTTACTTATCATTCCTTCTTTAATTTCTGAGTGTTACTGATTGAAGTTCAACATGCAGTCCAGTGGTCTGAGGACTATTCCAACTTAAAAATGTCCTGAATGTGCGAAAGACTTCCACCATAAGAAATCGATGCTTCACCATGTTAAAAATCATGGGGACAGACAGTTTCAATATGCTGTATGTGACAGATATTTTGCATTATATCTGTGGGCTGTGTTTTATAAGTTGGAATTGACTTGGTGTGAGATAGGCTTAATAAACATACCACCCTCAAGGTCCAGGACCATGAGGATATCATGTGTTTTATAGCTAATTAAAGATTAGATCATGCCCTCAGCTTCCTTGACACTTTCAAATATTATTTGAATCCAGATATGGAGAATGGAGGCAGTGATCTTATGAACTTCAGAACTTATGTGCATCTGCATTTTTGACTGAATTACTTAGGCTTGCACACTACATACATGTAGATGTCTAACTTGGAATTAGTTGAGACAGTCTGATGGAGTCAGTTCTTCTGAACATTGTACAACAAACTAGATGAAAAACTAGCCAGGAATAAGTTAGTTACGACCATTTTACCAGAAGAGGTTGGATTGGAGAAACCAGTAAAAACATTTTTCCATTCTAAATTCTAAAGCATTATTACTTTAACATTTTGAAAAATAAACAATCAGCCAAGGTTGTTTTTTTTTTTTGTTTTTTTTAAACTACTTGTATGTGGGCTTGTTCAGAGAGAAAACAGAAACAATTGTCATTTTCAGCACGTAACACTTTTTTTCACCTATTTCTGACATACAACCCAATACAGTATCTCTGTGGTGTAATATCGCCCTCCCTTCAGCTGATAGTGATATTACATCAAGAGAATTGGTGACAACTTACATAACATTCTCTTCTTTAAGATCTAAGTCACAGTAAGTGACTATTCATGAAATACAGGGTTTCACCTAGCATCTGGAAAATGGGAGTCATTATGACTCACAGGGTTTTATTTTGGGAGTCAAGAATTCAAAAATGAGAATCGAGCATATTATTTCAATCACACAATTAACTGAATGACCGTCTTGTTTATATTACATTCGTATATTATATCCATTATCCACTATTCTCTCTATAATACTAATACATGTATATCCATTGGTTTTTCTTCTCGTAAATAATAGGCATTTGTGTATTATTATTATTATTTTTTTTTATTGATTGATGTCGGAAATATTTTGCATCAACCATGATGCATACATATTTTATTTAGGAGTATTTTAGCAAAATATTGCGTCAAATATGCATGATTCCTGCATCATGTGAAACCCTGATAAAATATATTTCAAATAAAGGTTGATATTAAACAGGTAATATGTAACTCATTGATTAAGAATATTTTGACATATTTCTAACATTTACAGACAGGGGCAGTTTGTCAGACTTTACTACCCGAAGAAGACACAGTCACCATAGCAACAGGTCACGCGTTGATGAAGAGAGCAGTGATGATGATAACTCAAGAAGCAGTCGGCGACCTCGGCCTCTCAGGTTTCAATATGTTTAAAATGTCAAATTTACTGGCTGGATAGCTTGATGGCTGGCTGGCTGGATAGCTGGATGGCTGGCTGTATAGCTAGATGGCTGGCTGGATAGCTAGATGGCTGGCTGGATAGCTAGAAGACTGGCTGGATAGCTGGCTGGATAGCTAGATGACTGGCTGGATAGCTAGATGGCTTGCTGTATAGCTAGATGGCTGGCTGGATAGCTAGATGGCTGGCTGTATAGCTAGATGGCTGGCTGGATAGCTAGATGGCTGGCTGGATAGCTAGATGGCTGGCTGGATGGCTAGATGGCTGGCTGGATAGCTAGATGACTGGCTGGATGGCTAGATGGCTGGCTGGATAGCTAGATGGCTGGCTAGATAGCTATATGGCTGGCTGGCTAGATAGCTAGATGACTGGCTGGATAGCTAGATGGCTGGCTAGATAGCTTGATGACTGGCTGGATAGCTAGATGGCTGGCTGGCTAGATAGCTAGATGGCTAGATAGCTAGATGGCTAGATAGCTAGATGACTGGCTGGATAGCTAGATAGCTAGATGGCTGGCTAGATGGCTGGCTCTTACTGACTGGCTTTTTATTATTTTTGCTTACTTACTTATTTTCTTAATCTACTTTGTGCTGGGATGCACATAAAAGCATTACCATGCATTGTGTATATCTTCACTGCTGCCTGTCTTTAGCAGTTTTTTCTTGCCATACCAATCCCAGATTAATTTAGTGGGTTTCTCTCTCTACTGTCCTCCTCCATTTTTGGGGGGTTGGGGAGGAGGGGGTGGGCTGGCTTGTTTCCCTCTCCTACCAAGAGCCTGTTGCAGTGTTGGGAGACATTGTTATATTTGTTATGTCCAGTCAGAACAATCTTCTGCATTTGATTGCTAAAATGATGGACTGTGTGGAGGTTTGGTTGTGGGCTTCTTCCTTTACTATCATGGTATTGGGCTAAAATATATATATATATTTTTTTTTTTATGTCATTTTTCTTTGGTTATTGGTCATACACACACCAGACATTCATGTAGGCAATTGTGCATAGGAGATAATTAATATAGGTCATAGTAATTAACTTGAAGCAAACATGATAATATTTTTAGTGGGGTGAGGATAAACATAAAAATTTACTACATCCCAATTTCTTCTTTTCATAAAACTAGGCATCAAGATTTTGTTAACAAATTTTGTCAAAAACTTTTAAAATGTATGCAACCATTTATGATTTTGTTTCCAGGGAAGATAGTGATGTTGAGCGCCATATTGCTGCCCTGCGCCTCCAGACTGCATATCGGAAACGACAGGAGAAGAAAGAACTGCATGAAATGAAGGACGTCTTCCAGCCTGAAACAAAAATGAAATTCCAAGGTCACAGAAATGCAAGGACAATGGTATTGCAACTTGCCTTTAATTGAGATTCAGTTGTCTCGTTGGTATTAGTGGCAATGAAAAAGCCGACTCCCCAAGGCTGTCTTGAATTTGACTTGAGCCTCTGATTTTAAATGTTTGATTAACAGGTATATTTTGGCTAACAGACAGCAATGCGGGAGGGAACAAACTTCATTCTATAAAGCCAGTCTTGGGAGATTGCCAGTCGTTCTACAGATTGTCAAGGAAGGATGAAATTGTTTTGTATCATTCCTGTGTTCGTCAAACATATTTTACTCATATTTTCCATCTGAAAAAATACCATCTGCCTCATTGTGAGAACTATCAGTGTATATGGACAATCAGTAGTTGACTCAATTTAGAGGAAATTTAAATAATGCTTTAATAAGAACATGTCATGATTATTATCTTCCATTTGTTTAGTACTGGTATTTTCAGTTTTTCAGATTAAAGAGGCTGATTTCAAGGGAGATAATTTTTGATAAGTGTATCAGACTGTTTTCACTTATTTATCTAGGACTGGCATACTGCTAAGCCAAGTGTTTTGATTTGTCTTTCAGATCAAGGAAGCTAATTTCTGGGGAGAGAATTTTGTGATGAGTGGTCACATATTTATCTGGGATCGGCATATTTCTAAGCTATGTGTTTTGATTTGTCTTTCAGATCAAGGAAGCTAATTTCTGGGGAGAGAATTTTGTGATGAGTGGCTCTGACTGTGGTCACATATTTATCTGGGATCGGCACACTGCTAAGCTGGCCATGCTGCTGGAGGCTGACCGACATGTTGTCAACTGTCTTCAGCCACATCCATTTGACCCAAGTATGTAAACACAACTTGTAGTGGATAAATAACAGTCACTTCTCATCCAACATATGTGTTAATTTTATATAAATAAAATAAGATTCTCTGTGCTAAGATGGCTCAGCAATTTAATAGTCTTTTTTTAAATCTTCAGAAAGTTAAGCATAGCTTTTAGATGATGTCACATGGTGTTCATACATTGTTAATGTATTTACATCAAAAACACGATTGATTTGTGCTAACAATTTTAATCTTTTTTATGAGAAGTAAGATTTTTCTCATCCTATTGTTGTCGGTTAATGTCCAGAAAAGTAAGTAGCATATGTTGTATTTGCAAAGTAAAGTAAAGTTTTGTTTTATTTAATGTTGTATTTGCAGTCTTAGCATCCAGTGGCATTGATTACGATGTTAAAGTGTGGGCCCCACTTGAAGAAGAGTCCATCTACGATGAAGAAATAGCTCATGAGGTATTAAAACAAAATGGCTTTCAGTTTGTGTAGTTTTTCCTGTATAGATGCAATTGACAGCAGGCTATGCATTTCAGAAATAGATAATGTCAAAAGATTTCTTTTTGTTGAATAGTGTTTTTTGTTTTCTAAATGTTTTTTGTGCGTGTATATTTGACTTATTTCAAGACACACAAAATTAATGTATAATATTATGTGTTAAATTGTGTTGTTTTTTATCAGTAATATTTGGACAGTATTATTTCATATGCGCATTTTTTAAAGTTTTTAAAAATTGCCATCCTCAGCCTAATTAGAGTATTAACAGAAATAGCATTATCTCTCCTCCTTCAGTGTGTCTCTTTGGCTGTTTAAAATCTGTGACGCCTGTGTTAAGTTTTTTTAAGTTAACAAGAACCATGCATCATGTTTCAGATTCAGCAGCGTAATGAGGTAATGCTGGAGGAGACGCGCGACACAATCACAGTCCCAGCGGCCTTCATGTTGCGAGTACTGGCGTCACTGAACCAGATCCGAGCAGGTACAATGAACAACAAACTGCCTGAGAAATGTGTATTTTGTTGACTGGAGAAAACCAATATTTGATACCTCAACACATTGTTTAATTATTTATTTATCCCTTCTCTTTGGAAATATTAATTATTGTCATCAGATCTGACCATTCATTTGGTATATCAATAGCCATGGTATGTAGCAGATCCAGAGGGGAGGTCCAGAACCCCCCTTTCTAGAATTTGTTTTGTTTTTACATATATTTTCCGAGTGGAAGGATGTGAAAATTAACCTATCATACTTGGATCCTTACCCCCCGTTCAAAAATTCTGCATCTACGCCCGTACTTTGTGGAAAAGTGCATATAAAAGATCCATGCAGCTAATTGGAAAAATTAGCAGGTTAATGTTTGACATCCAGTAGCCAATGATTAATTAATCAGTGTGCTCTAGTGGTGTTATTAAATAAAAAACAAACCATCAGATATGGCAGTGGGGAAGGGGTTGGGTAGGGTGTCCAGGCCTATTTCCTTCTAATTTTTTTAATTTTCCAATTAATATTTCATTTTAACTTAATTTCGAACCCACCTTCCCATTACACTTTTAATATTTAGTATCATAACTATTTAAAAATTCATGAATCTGTAGTGTATTTAGGTTTCTTTGCCAAATAATATTTGGGGTTAGAGGGATAAAATCTTAATAATTGATCACAAAATATTATTAAATAATTTTAGGGGGTTATTAGTTGGGCTTGAGGGGGTCTTCTTTTTTTCATTCAGTTTTATTTACATTCTTTAATATTTTCCTCCTTTTTTTCTTTCAGGTCGTAATCGTGAACCACCTAACAGAGAGAGTTCCAGTGATAGTAATTAATCAGTGTGTTTACAGCAAGCACAGAGAGAGTTCTAGTGATAGTAACTAAACAGAGAGAGTTCCAGTGATAGTAATTAATCAGTGTGTTTACAGCAAGCACAGAGAGAGTTCCTGTGATAGTAACTAAAAGAACGCTTTGTTATAAAGTAGTATTTCCCCGATCTTTATCCCAAGTTCAGTATGAAGAACAGTTCATATATTGTTTTAATACTTGCCTGGTTACAAATTTGTTGATACTGTTTTAACATCATATTTTTATTTTATTAGTGTCTTGCTTTTTTTAAAACCAATTTAATTATTACAAGCTAGAAATTTAGAAAAATATAATAATTATAAATAAATATAATATTTAAATAAATTTATAAATAAAAATAATTAAAAATTTTTTTTTTTATATTAAATGTTAATTAACCTGAATTTAACCTAGTAAAAGATAAAAAAAATTGGGTGCCTTTTACATTTAGATTGGAAATTTCTATTTCAAAATTTGGAATGAAACATAACGTACCCTAATGAAGAATGGTGATGAACATGAGCGTCTTATCACATAGATGATACATCCACGTGAAGGGACGTGAATTGTCCATTATAGACCGGTTGTTGTTCTACAAGGTGGCATTTATTATAAACATAACCCCCATTTTGTATTTGTTATGCTTGAAATTCAAGTTTTCAGTGAATGATGGGAATTTGGGACAGTTATGTTATTTGCATCAGTGTAATTTTCATAGTTAATCATGGGGAAAAAATAGCCCTTTTTCTATACCAGTTGACTTCATAGGAGGTTTGACAATACCTCAGTGGAATAACATTTTTAAGTGATGACGTAAACTTCCCACATAATGTCTAGGATAGAATGCATAATTAATTGTACATGTTAGGTCTGGGTTTTTAGTTTTTTTGGTAGTTTTAAATCTCTCATCCTTTAACAGATACCAAACAGATTTGTATGGCCCTTTTTAAACTGACTTGCCACTGTTCCACACTCAGGAATTTTGTGTGAGACAACAAGCACAATATCAGCCAGGTATGGGAATTGTATGTCTTTCAGCATGTATACATGTGCCAGTAAAGTTTACGGTATGACTCGAGGTATATCCCGTATGCCCAAAGGTTTTGAGGGGAAAAAATGCCTCAATGTAGGTACGAATGGAAACAGTTTTTCTCTATTTCTGTGCACTAAGGCAACAAACCGGCCTCCAAAATACCAAATTTCATTTTTGGGCAGGGGACATCGCTCTCCTGGATCACCTGTTGGGGCCTAAGTGTCCTTTGGATTTAGATTTCAGGCTGAATATTTCCCAGCCACTTTCCAATTCCCATGCCTGAACAGCATATTATATCAATTATTTAAGGGGTTATCCATTTTTTTCATCTTTTTCACCAGCATACAAAACATACTCTTTTTCCGGCCCCCATTCCTCCCCTCTCCTAAAAGTGTACAAACATAAAAGGAAAAAAATGATGATTTTGAAATAGTATCGTCATTTTTTATTATTGTGAAAAGCGAACATGTCGCTTTAACCCCCTCCCCACCCCCAAAATGTGTTTTGTATACTCGTGAAAATGATGTAAAAATGGATGACCCCTAAGTAGCTGGATTGTTTCAGAAGTATAGTCTTTCATCTGATGTTCACAACATAATGTGAAACCAGTATTAACTACATTATATATATGTGTGTGTACTTTGAAGTAGGCTGTAAAAACTATGTTGTTGTTGCATGGTAGCATAATTTTATGATGTGCATTATCTTCCTGTGTCTGTGCTTATTCAACTTTTGTGTATGGACTCAAGGCTCAGATTTAAAATATGAATCCAGATTGTAATATATGGTGTTATCCTAGACACTGTGAGTTCTGATGATTCAAGTTAGTACTTTCATGCAATTTATCTGAGAAGCTGACTTTCAGTTTAAATCTGGACTTAGGTTTAAACATACTTTTTAATTCAAAATGAAAGCAAATTGCAGCTTCTTAACTAAAAGAGTGTAAGTTGGGGTAGCATATAATGGAAAAAAGCATACAAAAACTGTTTCTCACCTGGACACAATTTTCATGTGGAATATCTTTTGATTTCAAGATAAATGTGGGATAGCTTCAGAAACCTACATACACCCTTGGTGCACCAGATGGAGCTCACCTAGGGGCATTCAGTGACTTACACCCTTTTGGTTCTGAAGCAGCGAAATATTGTATTGCATAAGTTTAGACTCTGGGTTGAGCTTGAATTCAGACTGAAAGTTTTATAAACATAGCAGCCTGGTTGTTTTAGACATTTTATCCTTGATGTTGATTTTTTATGTTATAGATTTGGTATAACAATACTTCTTTTTTTATAGTTGTTTTCAATCATGTTATTTAATATACACATGAAAAACAAATCACAAAAAAGTCATAATCATTAATTCGAAGTAGTTTAGTATATATACATAATAACATATAAAGCATCATTTCATTGTTTTACTATTTGTTAGATCTTATTTACAAGAAAATAACTATCTTCCCAATATTTAACAATCCATTGGATCGATCAATTGTTGCATGTGAAGTTTTAATAGGTGTATGGGGTTTGCATTCTGCAAAAGGTCATCTCTGACTGACTTTGTATTGTAAGAATTCTGGAAGAGCAGGATGGATCTCAAAGGTGGAGCATCTGCTTGAGGGACGATAGTTCATTGGATCAATCCCCTTCATGATTTTATTGGGGTATTTCTCTTTCCAACAGGTGGTTCACAACTGGTGTAACAAAGGCAATGGTATATGATATCCTGTCTGTGGGAAAGAATAAAACACACCTAGCTGCTATTTGGAAAGAGCATCCTATGAGTCGGTATTGGGTTTCCTCTGGAGACCATGACTTACAAATACCATAAGTTTGTCACCTGATTAACCAGTGTCTTGAGGTGTCAAACATTCTTTCTTTCCTTCTAAGTATTCTGGTTTCTTTACATGGACTGGTGATATCACCAGGACTTGTGTTTTATATCACACTTTTTTCTCTTTGCCACCTTTTATAGCTGCCTGTCTTGCAATCCTGTTAATACTTTCTGAAACCCCTCCTCCACCCCCACTCATATAAAATCTTGTCTATGCCAGTGTTTCTATCTTCCACCAAACCCTGCATTGTTGTAATTATTTCTCTTACAAATAATATTATGATAAAATTACTTTGTAAACATGCTAAGACCTCAGAAACCCATGATCACTAAGTGTATTTTATTCTTGAAATGTTCATAAAAAGAATGGCCAAACCTTTATCAGAAACAGATCTCCTTTGTTGAAAGTTTTTTGTAAACATACGTTGATTACCGTATTGTTTTCATTAGCAATTGCCATGTAATTCATCCATTGGAAAACACGTCTGTAAGTGACATTCCTAAAGATGAGAGAAAATTTATTTTTAATATACTTTCTATAAAATAATCAGGGGTTAGAGAAATTATGAAACATTTCATATTTTGTAATATTGGCAAAATGTCCAGTTCTGATTTTCTCTGAATATATCAAATGTCACTTTTGACTGTGTTTCTGAAGGTGCAAACTCTTTTCGGTTATTTATGATTGTTTAGGTTTTTTTGTTGTTGTTTTTTAATTAAACAACTGTTTATGTTAGTAAACTGTAACTTTGGTTGATGACATGAGGTGCAGCACATCAAAACACCAGGAATTTAACTTCCCAAAAAACGTTATATACAATGTATACAGTAGTGTTTCAGTTTATAACTATTTTAGTATTACAGATTTACATGATTGATATGGTAATAAAACTTGTCAAGTAGAAATTGCAAGTAGAAATAGCTAGAATAGTATTCAAAAACTTTTTCCAACATTTGTCAATTTTTTTTATCCTATTAATGTACTTCCAGAAGAAAAGTTTTTGCATGAAAGATACGTTATTATATCACTGAGACTGTGTAGTGTGTGTTCAAGTAAGCAGTCTTATTTTGCATGTATCATTAGTTAAATCTTAGATTATTAGAACCAAGCATGTTTTTTCAATAATTTAACCGTGGTATGGCATTTAGAAGTGATGGAAGTTTTCTAGATTTAGATCTTTTTCATTTTATATATATATATTATGATTTACCTTTAATTTTAGGGTATTTTGGTTGTGACATAATCACCATGGATAGTGTATATTTGGGATTTTTCAGTCCAAGATTTTTTTGCAATTGAAAATGGTAACTGAAGACATGTTGGAATGTAATTTGCTCTAGCCACTTGTATTCATAAACAATGAAATAAAAACTCTTGGACTTTCTATAATTTTCAATAACCGCTGATAAACGATGTTTTGGACAACTAGAACCTGATGTTTTGTGATCCATGTTCGTATTTCTAGCCACACACATCGTTGGTTATTGTTTAACACTACAAAACATCTAAACATTCTTTACCTAACCAAATTAATTTTTTTTAGCATATTTTAAATTGTTTGATGTATTTAACTCGTTTTTTTAAATTCCATGCTAGATAAAATTTGTACAGATTGTTAGAAAGTGGTTCAAAATCTTTAGAATTAGATACGATTTATGCAATAAATTTTAACAATATTTTGTTCTTTCTCAAAATCTTCCTAAGGTTATAATTCATAATTATTGTCTTTGTCAGGTTTAGAACTAGAATACCTACAAGGATCCATTTTGGTTTGTTGTAAAGGTACTCAAGTGTAGTTAATGATTTTATTAAGGATTTCAGAAATCAGAAGTTAATGGACTGCATAATACTATGTGATTTATTCCAACCCTGAACACACCTATACATTTTATTTATGCATATAAATGATGCATTGCAGTAAAATAGGACATAGATCTGTGCATTCTGTGTTTTTGTGATTCTCATACGTTTTTAATTTCCATTATGTTGCCTTGCTTAGTGTCTGAAATCTAGATGTAGATATTATCTCAGACTATATATGAAGTATTTGATATTGTATATATTTATATATGTTAGCTTATTTATTACTATAATATTGTAAGGAGTGCCAACAAATGGAAATGTGTTTTTGAGTGGTTGTTTTCCAAATAAAATTTAAAACAATTTGATATGTTATTTTATTTTATATTAATATATATCAGTATACAGAATTGTAGAAATATATATCAGTAAACAGAATTATAGAAATGTTTTTCCCATTTCATATTGAATTTTATTTTCATTTGTCTTTCATGAAGTTCAGCTTATGACCATTTCAATTTTCACAAATATCTGTAAATGCTACTTTAGACACTTTTTTTGTGTGAGCCAGCCTCCAACAGGTTTTGAACTACTGTCATCAGCTTGAGAGTCCAATGTTCTACTGCTGGATCACTGAGGTTCACAGATTTATAATCAAGTGATGAAAGAAACAAAATAGAATGTTGATATAATTTTTATTACAAGAACAAGTGTTATGCCAAGTAGGCACAGCCTGCTAAAACAATTTGTTTTCACAAGTTTTCTGGTGAGTATTCACTAATAAATATTACAATGGATCTAAGTGGGATGGACAACATGTGCTGCTAGTTACAGTTCTCGTTAATAATGACGTCATGCTTCTGTACCTTCCCATATTTTCCAATGAATCTCACTTACTCCTTTTTTACATCATTGTTGTGGAATAGCTCTATGATACATTGAATCATCACACGTGTACACATAGAAACAAAGTCTGATGGAAGTGCTATCTAAACCACGGAGGCGCTATCTAAACCATGGAGGCAGACTAAGTTTAGACCAGTTATCTTGTTCACTTTGTTGCTGTCTTAATTTTAACTGTTTGTATTCTTCCAGCTCTTTTTCTGATGTCCTCTGCTTGTCCTTAAATATGTCTGGAAATTCAAACTTCACGCCATCACCCTGAAACACATGAAAGAAAAGTGTCATTCAATTTTTTATTTTATTTATTTTTTGTTTTGTTTAATGACACCACTAGAGCACATTGATTTATTAATCATCGGCTATTGGATGTCAAACATTTGGTAATTCTGACACACAGTCAAGTGTGAGCCAGCCGCCAACTGTTTTCAGCTTAAAAGAGTAATGTCCTACCACTGGACCACAGAGGCTAACTGGTGTATTTTTCTCTGTAGTATGTTTTATAGCTCTTCACGTGGTTTGTTATGGAAGTATATTTAGCTATTCAGCCAGGAATTAAAACTACCTAGGGATAAACTGACATGCATATAACTCAAATGACGTATTTCAACCCTTGTAAACCTCTACTTGATAAGATGTCTTTGTGCATCCAGTCATCAACTGTACATACTTCATCATTTCAACAAAAAAGTCAATTTAAACAAACTTTTATTACTCAAATATATTATATTAATTATATGTAGTCAATCTGTATAAAATAATTAGTTAACTTATGAAAATCATTTTACATCCTTTAACAATCATATTGAAGGGAGAACATTTGTGAATTTAAACAAGTTTTTTTATTTTTACATAATTATGCCTTTTAAAAAATAAACCCTAAAGTATTTTTCATTTTGAACATTGTTGTTCATGAATACATTGTAGCTTTAGTTTCGGTCAACAGAGAGAAAATGTGTAAAGACTTGGAAATAATAATAAAATAGTTCTCTTTCACCTGTTTTTACACCACTTAACACATACTCCCATGGACCCGTGACTTAATTAATTTCCAAACAAAGAATTAATTTCAAATGTAAACATTTGATTTGTCCATAAAAATACTTCATTCAACTCCTTACATAACCACTGCATCTCACTATCAATATTTTAAAATAATGAATTATGCTCACAGACAAATAAAGTGAAAAAATTACTTCTTTTTTTCCGTTGAAGGTGTGACGTATATATTTCGAGTCACATGATGGATATTCCCCCATTAGCCATTATTTTAAAACTTATGAATATTTTTGTAGCTGCAAAAACATTTCGTACCAAGTTATTTCGCACCACAAGGAGTTCCGATCTTGAAATTTGAAATTTTTCAATGTGAAAAAAATCAATCGACTGGACATGGAATTCCCTATACCATGGTTTAGTTAAAATGTTTTGCGTGATACGAAAACGAGATCTATTATAACAAATGCATGTAAGTTTAATTCGTAATCAATATTTAGACCACATAACTTAAATTCCGTAGGACTATGCCTTTAATATGATTTTATTAAAATTAAAGAGAAAGTTTAATAAGCTGAACAACTTTTGTCTGAACCATTTGTATTTTTTAATGCAATAAAAAAAATTCAATCGATTAAAATACACATTTTTTTTAATTTTTTTTTAATATCCCTTTTCTATCTCATAAATTAATGTTATTCAAGAAAACAATGTAAAAATACTGTAGATACAATACAAGATACACTACCAGGTTCTGGTATTCAGGCAGGAAACTGCCAGATTATACAGCAATGTGTGGAGTTTAGTCAATCTGTTCCACATGATTAGCAATGAATATGGACGAGTTTGCCAATCACTCTCAGAACCTCACTGAATTATCTACAAGTGATGGTGATCTTCTCCAGATTGCAAACACACTAAATGTCAAACACAAAATCTCCTATTCGCATGTTCACATATGTAGCCATGGTAACAATGGATAGACCAAGAAAACAGGAAAGCATTTATTAACACATCAGGTAGGAAACCAATGTACAGATGAATGTACGTGTATTTTGGGGGTAAAATATAAAATGTAACTGTTTGTAAAAAGTTCCAACCAGTATAGAATCACTCCAAATTTGCCAAATGTAAATCAAAAATGGTCTATATTACTTGTTAGTAAATTTTGACTGCTATTCAAAAGAATTTTTTTCATCTAGCAATAATATTAATTTAAAAACAGTTTATCGAGTTAACAACATGTAAAGATAATATACTTACCAACTGTATGTATGCATACTTCACATCCTCCTCAATATTAACAGCAAACTTTCCAACTGGATGGGTGATTTCCTTACCTAGCAAAAACAAATTTATACTGTATTAACATAGCTTGTAAAATTTTATATATACGTTGCAAAATATGCACATACATAATGACTTTTTCAAGTTATTGTGATGTTAAACCATCAGAAAGGCTCATAATTAAATGAGTATGAATGATAATGGGTATACATATATATATAAACTACTCAAAAGAAGTTAAGGATCAAAAACTGTTGTTGATCAGGGTCTTCCAGAACAGGGGCAATTCTGAATAGCATTAGTTGTCCTGAACCTCTACCAGAGTCTACCGATAATGTTTTGACTTATGTTTAGACGGTGAGCCACAGTTCTCTGAGTTTGTCCATCTTGTAGTCAGCCAATGGCCCCTCCCCAGTCTTGGAAACTGAATTGTCATCGAGCCATCTTCAAATTTATAGTGATGATGAAAGGGAAATGCTCATCCCTTTTATTGCTAAATTTTGCATGCATAGAATGACACTTATGCAAAACACATGTAAATTGTGTATGAGATATCACAACAGGTGTTTCGATGCTGGTTGTCGGTTTAGTCTGACTTAGGTTTTTGCTTCAAGTCCATGAAAAGGAAATCTGGGTTAATTAAAATGTTTCTAAAGATAAGTGCAATAATTGCATGTCCTATAATAATGTGATGTCTATACACCAATTGACAACACAAAAGAGGATATTCTAACCCTATCTGGCTTTAAAAGACAAACTTACAAAATAAAAAATAGAATTTTTCCTTTGATCCTTAAATTCTTTTGAATAGTATATATTTACAACTAGGTACCCAGTTTTACTATAATTCATTCCAAAGGAAAGGATTGTTTGTTTAATGAAACCCCAGTACATTGTTTATTCAGTGGCTATTAGGTGTCTGACATATGGTATTTTGTAACTTATGGTCTTTAGAGGAAACTTACTATGGGCATCAAGCAATTTTTTAAAATGCACTATCACAGACTGGAAAGCATATATACTACAACCTTTGACAAACTAGTTGTGGACCACTGGTCGGTGCAAGTGATTGACATCAACCAATTGAACTTTGCAGAGCGCTCACTCAGGGTTGGAGTCAGTATTAAGATTAAAAATCTCATGCTCGACCGAATCCACCAGCTTAACCACTGTGCTGCTGGGACCAGTCTCTAACCAATTCCATTGAAATGACTACTTTAAACAAAATGTAACCAACAGTTGTAATCAATTTGAAGATGACTTTTAAACTAAACACTGAAGTAAATACTAGGTAGTTACTATATTATTACTGTGGGGGTTGGAAAATATGTGTTAGCCTCTATGGTCCAGTTGTAGGAAATTGAACTCTCAAGCTGAACATAGTGGTTCAAAACCTGTCGGAGGCTAGCTCACATGTCAATATTACCAAATGTCTGACATCCAATAGTTGATAAGTAATAAATATATGTGCTCTACAGGTGTCGTTAAACAAAACAAACCAAAAAGAAAAAGGAAAATAACAATGTAAATGTGTTACAGGCTGCAAAATTAACTGATGTTGCATAAAACATTATAATTACATGACATTATATGTTTTAAAATAAATGTACAATGTACGTAAGATAATTAAAGGGTGAAAATAGTGAAATCCGACATTTTTGTCAAACATTCCAATAAAACTTTTAGGCATCAAAACGTATCACCTTAACTGTATACAAAACAGGGCAAAATAAATGTAATTTGGCCAGTTTTAACTTTTACTCCTATAATCCCAGTACTATAAATTTGATCTCAGTGAAATAAATGGGAACAAGGGTAAGAAAACTGTGTCAATTACAAACACAAACATGGCTCACATTTCGCACTAAGTAAATGTGTGACTGTTTATTACAAGTACATCAATAGCATTAGAGAAGTACTTGGCACGCAATATGTAGAGTGTAAACTATAGACTCAATCAAGTGAAAAATCTGTTCAGGTTGTAGTTTACCAAATAACATCATGTGTGGGTCAAAGTTCAAAGAGACTCAAACTTTTAACAGAGCATAACGACTGCCAAGCCTGCCATTGGCTGGTTGTTAGTTGTACTTATTTTCATGCTTATATCCAATTAAAGTTCAAACATGTTGTCCTGGGCACACAGTTATGTTTCTTGTACTGTCTGTTAGTAGGAAAGATGAAACCTGCCGCCGCCACACTACTCTTGTCCATAAGCAGTAAGCAATCTTTTATAAGCAGTATCCCACAGACAGGATAGCACATACCATGACCTTTGATAAACTGGTTGTGGACCACTGGTTGGTGTAAGTGATTTACACCTACCCACTGAGGCTTGTGTAGATTTCGCTTTGGGTTGGAAATGATACTGAGATTAAAAATCCCATGCCTCGAATGAGATTTGATCCCAATACCTCCCAGCCGCAAGTCCAAAAGCTTAACCACTGCACGACCAGGGCCAGTCTATGCCACTGGTCTATACTACTTGTCTATGCCACTTGTCTATGCCACTGGTGGTATACGTGACAGTCGTTCTTGTCATGAAATCCTGTTTTATATAAGCAGTACATGGATGCAGTTTTATTTCATGTAGCATCACAATACCCTTAAGCTTGAAACATTAACATAAATAACATGTAAAATTAGTATTGTGTCGAACACTTCTTGTTATATCAGAAACTAGTAACCCAACATCCCATTTTAATTTACTTTAAGAGTGAGATGTTGCAGTGTTTATATTCATGATGTACATGATGACTGAACAGTTGCTTCTTCATACATCCATTATGGCCACATATATGTTAGTTTGTCAGCTATAGGAATTGTTTTCTTTGTTGTAGTTTTTTTTGGGGGGAGGGGGTTGTTTTGTTTAACAACACCACTAAAGCACATTGATCTATTAATCAGTGGCTATTGGAGGTCAAACATTTGGTAATTTTGACACATAGTCAAGTGATAACCAGCCTATGACAGGTTTTGAATCACTGTCGTCATAGGAATTGATTGGTACAATGCACCCTACTAGTTCTTTGCTTATAGAAGTTACATCAGATTGACCGACTTCCCCGACTAATCACTTGGAGCAGTAAGCAGGAAAATTACAGTTATTACGGGTGTTATGTGACTGATCCACAGTGCTGCTGGTCTGAGCTATGAACGGTTGTGTAACACCCCGGACTAGAGAAATGACATTCCACTCATGTAATCAATTACCAGTACCAGAATCAGTTATAATCTATCAGTACACCATATTTACAAATATATGTAGGTTAGATCATCCTCTTCTGTGGATCCTCTTCGGTTATTTCTCTTTTCCAGCCAGAAGCCACAACTGGTTTAACCAAGTCTGTGGTATGTTCTGTTCTGTTTGTGTGAAAGTGCACGTAAAATAACCTTTGCTGCTAATTGGAAAGAACAGCCAATGTGGCAGTAGCAGGTTTCTTCTGAAGACCATGAGACTCAGTCATAAAACCTATATGTTTGACATCTAATAGCTTCACATTGTTTAACTGGCAGCTATTACATACATGAAGTCTACTCAACAGAAGAATCCCAGCTATCAATTTTGATTAGAAGCAAGATGGTACAAATTTAGAACAAATAAGTTAGTTGTCTCCACGTCATTATCCTCATTATGTGACCCAAGAATTACAAGGTTCTAACTTATTAGCTTTTACATGTAACCACTGGCTTAGCAAGGATTTTATATTTGGGGTGGGCCATCCACAGATTTTATACTGGGAGGGGGCCCACCACACTGACAATAAGTGTGTGTGGGGGGGAGGAGGAGGTGTGATTGGGGAGGAGGAGGTGTGATTGGGGAGGGAGTTATGGCAACACCAGTTCATACAAGATAAAACCATGTAATTCTTGGGTTGTGATTAGCCAATTAATATTGGTAAAATCTATCAACAGGGCAGGCAGGCTGTTTCCAGCTGGATCATAAATACATGCACATGTATGTAAAATTAGTATGACTCCGTTTGTAAAAATAGAACCCAATTTATTAAGCAGCAAGGGACCTTTTATATAGACTTATCCATAGACAGGATTCTTATTTCATTTATTATCAAATTGTGAATGTAGATTACATAATCAAAGGTTTCTTAGCAAGTTTAGTATTTTTAGGATGGGCCACAGTCACGGTATCTATTAGTATTAGTCACATGGTCCCATTAATGAAGAACAAGAAATAAGTAGATTATATTTTTTAACTAGCAACTTTTATAGGGCTATTAGTCACCAAGGTGGGTAGAAATATTTCTTAATTTCTATCCCTAAACCAAGCAATCAGAATAGTTTTAATCAAGATTTTGAATTTTAATGTCCTGGTTTTCCATATGTATCAGTTGTGGAACATGTAAAGGAAATAGGTTTAAAATGTAGTCAAAATTCATTAACACAATTCCTTAAACCGTCACAGATTAACACCTACCTGTGTACGTGTTGGAAATAGTTATACATTTAGAGCATCAAATATCACATGACACAATAGATGAATATTTTCTTATTTTGTCAAGATAATCGGTTACAAAAATGAATCATTGCACAGAGACAAAGAAAACTGATTAAAACAAGCATGCATAATACTCAAAACAATTACGTGACACAGACATAGACAGACATGTATATAATAACTATGACATGACATGTATGTTTGTACATGCATCACAATATATATTAGTATATTATATATAATCCAGGATTTTTTACCAGGGTCCTATGACTGAAGGGATTGGGAAAATTAGCACAATTTTTGTCATAATTGGGAAGTTTTTGTTCACATCACTGAATTTATGTAAATGTAATATTATATAAACCATATAATAATATCAATTTAATTTGGGAAACAGGGTATTTTTAGTTCCATTTACCTTTGGGAAGGGGCTGATATATATAGTGTGTGGTAACATTATAGTTGTGTAGTTTTTTACTAAAAGATGTCAAATTACTGGAAACTCTATAATATCACTTTAACCACACCCAGGCACATTGTTTATTCAACGGCTGTTTGGTGTCAGACATGGTGTTTTGCAATCTCATATATATATAATATGAATTATTTATACCTTTGAATGAATGGTTGTTAATTAATGTCCTAATGTCCTAATATTTCAAAGTAATGAGAGAGATGATAAAACCATATATATAAGTTAACATAATGCAAAAACTTCCTAAGCCCCCACTCCCTCCCTAATATAAAATCCTGGCTATATCTATATAATATAT
>JAULBS010148132.1:0-12302 GCA_032355785.1 Symmetromphalus regularis
TGACTTCTTTGCTTTGGGATAGTATATGCTATTTTAAGACTGATGAATACAATCCATTGCCAATACATAACATGGATTCATCAATACATCCATTGGATTCATCAATACATCCCTTGAATTCGTCAACGTATCCCTCCTAGGATTCGTCAATACAATTCTTGGATTCATCAACACATCCCTTGAATTCATCAATACATCCATTGGATTCAATACTATCCTTGGATTCATCCATACGTCCCTTAAATTTTTCAATATATCCCTTGGATTCATCAATACATCCCTTGGATTCATCAATACATCCACTGGATTCATCAATACATCCATTAGATTAACCAATACATCCACTGGATTCATCAATACATCCCTTGGATTCATCATAATATCACTTGGATTCATCAATACATCCATTGGATTCATCAATACATCCATAGAATGCATCAATACATCGCTTGGATTATCAATACATCCCGTTAATTCATCAATATATCCATTGGATTCATCGATACATACATTGGATTCATAAATACATCCATTGGATTCATCAATACATCCCTAGGATTCATCGATACATTGCTTGGATTATCAATACATCACTTGGATTCATCAATACATCCCTTTGATTTATCAATACATTTCTTGGATTCCATATTGTATCTAAAAGGTTTTGACCATTTTATAGTTGAAATTGAAGTTAACGTAATGTCTAAGAAGTAATGCTGCTATAAAAATAACGTTCTCTTATAACAATCGTTAAAGACAATTTTCTTTCCGTTTTTGCCTCCAAGGTTAAAACCTAAATGAAGAACAATGTTAAGTTCTGATTTCTGTGAAATCACTTGTGGGTTATAAATTAGCGTCAGTGGCCCTTTAAGTGTTATTTGCAGACGTCTGGTTTTGGAGATTGTTGCTCTTCCTTTCATCAGGGAGTGCAGATAGCCCAGACAGCTGTAGAACAGATTACGTTGTGTGTGCAGACTTCAGTGAGTGACCATCCATTTAAAGGCCATTGGTTCATCACTTTGCAGGGTGCGTTCTGATTTATGGCGTAAATGATCTGCGTGCCTGTCGTAAAGAGTAAAAGTCACAGGTAGATTACTAGCATAACTTGTTCTGGTGTGACTTAGTGGAACGTTTTCACACCTTTAACCGTATGTACATGTTTATAAATGCCATTCATAATAATAGTTTTAACTTTTAGATGTAGGACACAATCTCGGGTGTTGGTCTGTCAGAGCACATGATGAGCGTGCTTGGGCATACTTTCTTTAATTTTTATATATATTTTTTGACGACACTACTTAGAGCACATTGATTTATTAATCGGCAATTGGATGTAAAACATTTGGTTATTTTGTCACGTAGTCAAGTGTGAGCCAGCCTCAAACGGGTTTTGAACCACTGTCATCAGCTTAAGAGTCCGACGTGCTTCAATTTATTTAAAAAAAAAAAAATTAAATAAAGAGACAAAGAAAGATTATTTAGTAATGTAGTTAGGTAATTGAAGCACAACATATCTTTGTTGTTTTATAAGGTTTAAGCTACACAAATTCCAGGATGATCAGAAAATTGAGTTTTGTTTTTATTTCACGACCCCACTAGAGCACACTTAGGAACGCTCTCATATAATTACTTGACCATGAAAAAAATCAGATTAGACACCAAAATCATGATCCTACGTCGACTAGTACCTGAGATATTACTGACTGTAAATTTGGGTTTGGTGGCCATTTTGAAAAATGGCAGAAAAATAGTGAGACCCACCTTTTCGTCTGGTAACATTGTTAATATCATTCCTGAGAGGTCCCTGAACAAAACAGCATCACTCATGAAGGATCATGGGAGGGGTACATGGGGACACCCCTTGGCCCATGGACTATTAATACTCATATTGATGGGTTTCAGAAGTGTCTTGAAGCCCAAATTTCAAACTGCTGAGAAAAAAATTCCCCAGGTCAGAATGATGGGGATTTTTTTTCTGTGACACTATGGGGTGTACTGATTCAGAAAAACAAAGAATTATTTTTCCTTTTTTTTCTCCGCTAAATTTCTTTTACACCCAGGCTATTAGTAATGTCTTATCTACACTCATATAAATATTTCAGTAGTTTGTTAATATTAAACAAAAATTATCAGACAAAATGTAACGAAAAATACACTTTTTTTGTAATTTGACTAATAATTTTGATTTATAAATTTCACTATAACATTTAGAGCAACAACCTACTATGGTAGCCAGGTGACTGAATTATATGAAAAAATGTGATTGACTTTTCAGAAGCCCAGCTAAATATGAAAATGCCACCAATTTTTTCACGGCTTTTTCCTTTTGTAACAACGTATCTCAGAAAATTGCCTATAATTCATGTAGCCAGTTACCCTCACCTGCTGAGTGGGGATTGACTTACCCAGAACAGTGAAGGCACCTATGGACAAATTTACCAGAGGCTAAAATATCCTGCCCAGAGCTGCTGAAGTGTCCATGTAGGGGCAGGTGTAGAGAGTACAAGCACGTGCAGGGGAGATTGTGACAATGCCTAAATCTAAGACAAAGATCTAAAGATGGTTCAAGGTAATAATATAATTGAAAATAGCTGGTTGCTACCATGAATACATTGCCTAGCAACAATGTTTTGATTTGATGTATGGTGCATAATAACCTTGCTTTCATGTTTCCATGAATTAGGTATTCTATTGATAAAAATCCCATATTCACAGGTGTACTTTGCCAGTTGCTATGGTAAATAAGTTACTAAGCAACTAAAGAAATAATGTTTTCTTACTTTTTTTTAACAATTATGACAACCTGATTAGATTATTTTCCAAAAACATTTATCTTCTGTAGGCTATTAGGCATTATGACGTTGAAGCATCTTTTACGAATAGATAATAAATATACAAATGGACAGTTGGTATGGCTTTTATGTTGTCTAGCAACAAAACAAATGCTATTTTGTTTTCTGGTGACACTAATTGTCTTTAAAACATGTCTACTGATAGTTCTGATATCCTGAAATATAGCACCAACCTTTCTGAATGAAGTGTATATAGGCTTAAAATGCTCATTGCTAGGGTAAATGCCTCCTAGCAACCGTTGCTAAGCAACATGCTGTAATCAATGGCATGCCCTTTAAGATGAATTAGGACGTCGTATCCATAAAAGGAACACCCACCAGTTAACGTACAACAACTGGAGCAGGCCCTTATTATTCGTTAGTAGCAGCGCATACCTCAAGGAACCACCCGACAAGTGATTCGGTTGATGCATAGATGCAACATTTGCATCCTATCTCATGATGGCCATACCGTACCAAATATTGAGATTCTAAAATTGACTTACACCAAAAAATACTTATGGCATACACGTAAACCACGACCTACACTAGATGAACTTTGAAGACACGAAACATTAATGTTTTGTCTGTTATGAAATATAATTAATTAGTCTTTCTATTAAATGAAAGATGAAATGTTGGATTTAATAAATGTTGCATTTTTAAGCGGCTCAGTAATATATTATGTTCCACTGGCCATTGGTTTATAAGCAAATTGTACTAAGAATATATAGGTGAAATCATCCGTTAGTTAATAATATAGGTGGGATCATTAAGTGTAAACAAATTCAACTGATAATGCTGTCCCCACAATTAAGAAAATGTCCACAGCAAAATAAATACTGTGGACAAATAGTGTCCAAAGGAATTTTAGCGTTCACACGTTTCCAATTCTCGAGTTTACTAAATAAAAAACACATCTTTGGGGGAAAAACTAAAAAAAAATAGTGCTGCAGAAAAAGAATTCTTGGTAATTTCAGGAGTTGTAATGTTGTTGAAATTATTAGGTGGTTTATAAGCAGATTCTATGGAAAATGCAGATGGAATCATATGGGGTATCAAACACAAAAAAATTATTTAAGCTATTTCAACCCCTTTTTCTTCACATTTAATTTATATATATGTGTTTATATAATAAATAAAAAAATATTTATCAAATATTAAATAAATAAATGTATTATATCTCTGCAATGTATATTAAATATTTTCAAGATATATTAAATATTTTCAACATAATAAATGTCATTTAGGTAATTCATGTATATATATATCTAAAATAATAAAGCTAAATTACATTTAGATTTAAATCATGCTAACACTAATTTATTAAGTATCTACAATATTAATTAAATAAATATTTTTTAAAATTAAATCTCTGCAATATTTATTAAATATTTGTAACATATATTACATATCTTCAACATATATTAAATGACATTTAGCTAAATCATATATATACTATTTAGCTAAATCGTATTTAGTCCCTCTCATGTATAATCATAATATTATTATAAGCCCCACCCAGTCCTGTGCATCCCCGTCACGCTCTACGCACACCATATTGCATGTACTGCAGGGCTAAATATGATTTAGTTAAATAGGATATAATATATATGATTAAGCTAAATAGGATATAATATATATAATTTAGCTGAATGTCATTTAATATATGTTGAAGATATTTAATATATGTTATAAATATTCCAGAGATTAAATTTTAATCTTTTTTATTTACTAAATATTGTAGATATTTAATAAATAAGTGTTAGTATGATTTAAATGCCATTTAGCTAAATTATTTTAGATATATATATATATATATATATACACGATTTACCTAAATGACATTATATGTTGAAAATATTTAATATATGTTGAAACAATTTAATATATATTTCAGAGATTTAATCAATAATTTATTTATTTAATAAATATTTGATACATATTTTTTATTTATTATATAAACACATATATAAAATAAATGTGTAGAAAATGGCATTAAAATAGCTTAAATTATTTTTTTAAATCATTCATTGTTTTTTGAAAATTCTATGAATTTGTTTTATTAACGGTAGTGCTTATCTTTTGCTGGTACATAAATGTTAGTGGAACTTGATACAGTAAAGTGTTATATTCAGACTATTTCGAGAAGTGTCTGAGTAGTCTTAGAATTTACCAAACATGTACAACTGCTGCTGGATAAATAATTTAACAATTTTAAAAACAGTATTACTTTGACATTGTTAAATTTACAGTTTTGTTCACATTTAAATCATTTCAGTCACATATTAGATCATAATAATTTGTATATTTTGTTCTTACAAAGTTTTGAGAGATTTGGTACCATAGTTTTGTTGAAATATCCACTGGACCATCTTGAACCACTACAATATGTACAAGATTATGGTTCTTGTGTTACATAAGCAGTTCTCATAATAATAATGGCTTACTTGTTGTCAGATTTATATTTTCACTTGTCATATCTGTTAAAACACTATTTTTCTTTTAAAATAAAATTATCTCATATTGTGGTCAGTGAAAAACAAAAACATTGTAATATATTTAGAATGTTTGTAAATAAATGCCATTTATTATTGTTCATAAAATGTTGTGCCACATGTCACTAATATTTATACATACACCCTGTTTTCATAAATTTTCAAACATACAGGAAATGCAAAATCAAATGTATTCGTTGCAAATACTGAAAAGAAAAGATTTTTGAACAAACGTTTTGTCATAAATCACAGTAACATAATTTGAAGAAAATCTAATGCTTGAAATGAATTTAATTTACAAACATCACAATATAAAAATATCGTTATCAAATAAAATATTTCAGTACACACAGAACATTGCACTTTGAAAACTATGAAGAAGTTTGAAAACCAGACAGAAACTTGGTGGGGAAAAACACAGGTGAAGCATTTTAACTGACATTATTATCCCAGTGGGCACTCATTGAGAAATATCATACATTGGTTTAACAAGACATTTCATTGGGTTGCTAAGGCCGTTATGACCAATAAGCTTGGCTGTACTAAATAATTATGATGTCATAATTTTGTAAAAGTGAAAATGATGTCACTGAAACTAGAAAAAATACAACGTAATGTCTTCCATAACGATATAGGATAGCATTTCTCAAAACTGTTGCACAATTAGAAAGTTTAAAGAATAGTATGAATAAAATTGTCTGGAGTAATAAATAAAATATCAAACTCGTTATCATTTAATATCAAATTTGTTCCTTGTAAAATAATTTTATAATAAATGGCAACATGTTTAATATCATCTACTTAAAGAATGGAAATGAAACATAAATCATATCGTGCAACAAAATAACTAAAAATAATTTTTGACAAAGAAAAGAATTTCAATATTTGACAGCTAATCAAGACATCCATAAGTTATACAATATCAAATAAAAATCTAATTCCTAGCAAGATAGAAGACAAGACATTTATGATGTAATACATTAAAATTACATATCAGTATCTGGCAGATAAAAACATTCACCATACTGTCAAACACCACAGCAAAATGCATCTGTATAATATTATAATTTTTAGAATAAAAAAGCACAAACCTGTAAACACATTTCTTTCCAGCATTTATGACTAGTGTTTTTTCTAAGTCTGTTTTATAAGCAAACGTGTTAAGTATCCAAAAGCAAAATAACGCAACTTCACCAAAATCATGATTCAGGGGGTCATTTTTGTATTATGTACATGTGAATGGCAATGTTTACCAAAGTGTACATGGGGTTTAAAAATACTAAACTATAATTACATCAAACCTGATTCAAAATGACTAAATTCCATTTAAAGAGTTTTATTTTTTTCTGTGTTTAACTTTGAATTGTAACAAGTTAAAACTGATGAATAAAATATAGAATCTGATGAAGTTTTACATCATTTGTGATGTACATTTACTGGTAGTGATATTCAACAAGTTAGCTTGATAAATAAATGAAACCTAAGACAATACACTAACAAGAGAGTGTTAAAAAAATTGAACAAATAACCACACCCATACAAAGCTGGTAATAGGCCCAGGCCAGATGAAAATGAAGGCCCACATTTCAAACTACTTATTAAGTATTTTTGTAATCAGTACTAAATAACATGGGTTTAGGCCTCCTCAGAATCATAGGCCCATGCCAAATGGACCACCTGACTCCTCACCCTACCATTCTGGCCAACAAATAAGACTAGTAAGTAGATTAGTGAGTTAATTTGACATGATTTGTGAATGTGTATGTTTACAAATAGTGATATGTATCAAGTCTGCACAATGAGATATGAATGTTATAAAACATAAAACTATAAAAATATAAAATTTATTTTCCATAAACAAAGTAGTAAAACATCAAAGTAAGAATCCTTTTAATTTCACATGATACAAAAAAGAGTGAGCACTGAAGAAAACTATCCATTACAGACATAGCACTAAATGATACATAAAAAGCATCGACACTAAAAACTATTCATTAAAGATATAGCACTGATTTATACATAAATATGTTGGCACTGATAAGTACATCACAGATACAGCACTGAATGATACATAAAAATGTAAGCACTAAAGAAAACTATTCATTAAAGATACAGCACTCAGTGGTGCATGACGAGTATCAGCACTGAAAACTATTCATCACACAGCACAAGATAAGTCATGAAATGTGTAACAACTGGAAATTTGTCATTACTGATATAAATACAATACTGAGCACTTAAAGATCAAAAGTGCAAGTCAATGAATGTCGAGGGCACTATAGTATTTTCACTCAAAGGACCATACAAAGTAACAGAGTATTTTACATACCTCAGGTTTACCAAAATGCAGTGTTAAATCAAAATTTACCCTTTACCAAATGGCTAAAATGATCCACTTCTAACCAATAATAATACCACCCCTGAAATCATTCTTGTATAGGAAAACTATTGGACTCATGACTGGTAGGTCCTACGATCAAATCTCAATCAAGACATCAGATTTTTAATCTTGATACAAACTCCATCCCAAAAGCGAGTGGTCCATTTCTTAGAGAGTTTCAAATCTCAATACCAGCTCAAACCCAGAGTGAGTGCTTAACAAGACTCAGTAGTTAGGTGTATGCCACTTTCACCAATCTGTGATTCAAAGACCATGGTATGTATTGTCCTGTCTGTGGGAAAGAAAATAAAATATCCCTTGCTGCTAATTGGAAAGAGTAGCCTAAGTGGCAGTGGTAGCAGGATTTCTCTGAAGAACATGTCTGACACCCAATAGCCACTGAATAAATAATGTGTGGGTGTGTTGAAAAACAACTGTTTCCTTTAATGTATATACTGAATTCGAAATTATGTACACTAATTATTGTAGACTAGTAGAAAAAATACATTTTGTTTCCATTCATTTTAAAGCAGTTATCAATAAACTGAAATACTGGGAAATTGGAGATGTTTATACTGTATGGCCACATTAAAAAAAAAAATTGTTCTGATTTATTTTAACTAAAAAAATCATGGACTGACTGCATTTCAAAATAGACATAGAACCGATAAAAAAACCCGCATTAAACATTTGAGAATAATATTTGATAAAATACATAAATTACCAAGACAACTTTTTCATTTTCAACGATATGGTATACAATGAGGTTGGGAAAAAAATTAACATAAAAAATTACCAAAATGGTATTTTATTTTTATTCTTCCAAAATATATGCTGGGAGATAAAAAAAAATCACTCCATACCCCAATGTGTGTCCTAAACAAGAAACAACCATTTTACTCTCTTCATTTCAAAGCCATTATATATAAATTGTGGAATGCCGAGCAAGAGCAGAGATGGTCACACTAATTAGGAAACAATCGTTTTTCTCCTCTCATTTTAAAGTCATTATATTAAAATTGTGAAATGCTGGGCGAGAGCAGAAAGGGTCACATTACTGGGAAATAACTATTTTGCTCCTCTATTTTAAGCCATTACACATAAATTGTGAAAAGCTTAGTGAGAGCAGGATCTAAAGAAAGACAAATGCTGATTTGGAATGCAATAAAGGACATTTTAACAACTAACACACGTACTTATAATAATTATGATCTGAGATTCATTACACCAATAAATAACATAGATATATATGTGTGTGCATTTGAAGCATTGCTGTCAGTTTGTTCATCATAATCCACTGAGATCAGTTGTGGTTCACTAAATAAGGCAGTGTGTGGTACTAAACTACATAACTATAAAACATGTTAGAAATATTATCTTATGACATCTAAACCGAGCAAGAGAATATGTAAATGTCTTGTTCCTTTCCACCAAGTTAAGAAGTTGTAGAAGTATCTGGTCAAGTTAGAATGTCGGCATCAGGGAAGTCACCTGAAATATAACTCAAATACTAATTATTACAATAATGAACTATGCTGTGCAAGTTTATTAACTAAAATCTTAATGGCATATCAGTGGCCTAAGACAAGCCAGGATATCCTCCCCAAGTGCCATGCAAAACAGACAATCCACATACAAATATGTCTCTACAGTATATTCCTGTAATAATAGTACCAGTTTTTACATTTAATTTAGGTGCTTGATTTGAACCTCATCAGGTATTTTCATCTCTGCAAACATAAAACTTGAGGAAACTTAGCTCAATCTTAAATTGATTTAGAAATAACTAAATTATGAAAGCAGTAAGATAATCAGCCTACAAATAAAATGTGAGCTGTGGGGTAGTTCTAAATCGTGAGTTTGGTTTGACTCCAGCGGTAGGTTCCAGTGTACTTGAATCCATGTGAGGAAATCAACTTGTCAGCTTCAGATGGACCTCGACTGAAAGTAGAAATATAATACTGACACAAACATAATGGATTAATCAGTGTAAAACTTTATGAAAAGTGACAGAGAGCTGTGTGGTTATGCTTGGATTAGTATCAAATTCACAAAAGAAAGATAAGTTTCCTCCCATACTAAAACTGACCTCTGCCATTACAGCATGTTTAAACCTTAAATGGATCATGAGCATCAAAATAAGTTACACCTAATTCTAACCCAATGAGATGTTAAAACCAATAATATTTATGTGATGTTTATGTAAAATGATCACTGAGTTAAGATCAAGTTGATGATACTCACGTGCCATATACATATGAAAGAGGCTTGGGTTTTTTCTTCTCAATTTCATGTAGTAGTGGGGTGAAAATCCTCCATGCTTCAGTTAACTCATCTGACCTCACAAAGTGGATCTGAGATCCAAGAAACACATCCAGCAGAAGTCTTTCGTAAGCATCGGGCATCTTCACTCCCTAACGAACCAATACCAAAAACCCTTATATTTTATTATATAGGTAAATCTTATCTATCACATGTCTTCACTCCCTAAACAAAAAAACATCAGTAGCCCTTGAAAACTTGTGTATTCTTCTATAGACAAAGCAAAAATATTTTCAATTTAAATCATTAAATTTTGTATAATACACTACAAAATATTTTGTTATTTCAACAGTGACATATTTAATGAGTGAACCAAAAAATAAATTGCACAAAACCAGACGTTTTGGAGTGATAAGAGAATAAAATGATTCTCACCACAATTTTCAGAGGTCTAAAAGAATAAATCAATCCATATTGTTTTATTAAGGTTTATCTATTGTAAACATTTACTGACCAGTAGTTTTCTATTTAAAATGTTTGTCTACAATAACCTTGTATTTGCTGTTATACAAGACTAAAGATCAACCTATGATTGGATGTAAGCACTGTATGTATAGATTATTCTCATATTAGTAGCAAAATAGTAGTATAAGATGAAATAACAAACTTGTATATGTTTCAATGTATAAAACTAAATTATAATTTTATGCTTCAAAGTAACTGAAAAGTAGTGTTGTGCTTCTTTTATTGGCTAACTGTTAATACGTAACAGAGCCTTTAGTTGTCGTAACAATTCAGTGTGAGTGAATTTCTTTAAATTTTTTACAATCTTCTATTGTACAGATGTAATCAGACCTTATATCTGCTGTTAAATGTACTGTGCATCTACAAACTTTGCAGTTTTACAGTCTTAAATTAATTACACTGTGTAGATATACACTGACCTCATATCTGCTGTTGTAAGAAAAATTGAGTTCTGTCTCCTCACATTCGATTGTCATCCCAGGTGTCTTCGTCATCATTTTCAAATACACTGCCTCATTGGGCTGGACTCTGAAAACAAGTTCATTCCTCTTCACTTCTCCTTGTGGGAAGATGTCCCCAGATACCTCCTTAAACTGAACCCTTACCTCCGCTTTTCTTTCATTGAGAGCTAGTAACAAAGAAAAACAGTGAATCAATTATGAATAATCCTCATAAAGACATCAACTGATATTCTAGAGAAAAAACCTATTTGAAACAAATACGTTTCATACTACTTAACTTTTTCAATATATTTCTGTGGTTGATGTAATTTTTCTAATTAACTGCTTTTGACAGTTACATAGGCATTGGCATATGGGTTCTCATTTTTGTAAGGGGGGGGAGGACAGGTTATTTTCTGCTTGAATTAAAGAGTTTAAAACAAAATGCCACATTAATTTTTGCACAAATAAAAAATTTGCTCCAGCTTTGGGGATAAGGAGTGGTAGCCAATTACCCCCACCTCCACATATACCCCTCCCGCTGTCTTTTATGCTTACGTACATAAGTTAAAACATTTTAGATACAGGATACATTGTCTAATCGATGAAGCATCTAGACTGAATATTTTATATGAGCGGTGTATTATTTATCCACACTAATTACCAATTATGTACAGTATATTTTATTTGTTATTATTATTATTATAAGAAACATGCAAAGTTTGCCACTGTCTTTTATAAATCAAATCTATCTGATGCAGAAACAAACATTTATCAACAGGTCTATCTGCTGCGACTCAAAAAGATGTTACACCACTGTGCTAGATAACCACTATACTAGATTCCACCCAATATATAACACAAACACAATTTATATCATACAAGAAAAATCAGATTTGAATATGTGATGTAAATATTTGTTTATTCTTTACTTCTATTACTATAACTATTACTTTCAATTTCTAAAACCAAAAAAATATATTTTTGTATAATCTTAATCAGTTGACTAAATATCCATACCTTTTCCACATTTAAGGACAAATGGTACACCATCCCATCTTTCACTTTTAATATACAACACAGCAATGGCAAACGTAGGAGTGACAGAACCTGTACAAATAACATATGTACTGTTTAATATGTTTTTAATGACAGTAACATTTTGCATGAATAAAACATTTCCACTTTAATATTACCAACAGGTTAGGACAATAATAAAAAAGATAACATTGTCCCTCCATACTGTATGAAAATGTAAACAAGTGTAAAATAAATGATTAATTCTATTCAATATAAGACTCTTTTATATTGGGTGGGGGAGGATAGGGAAATCCCACCCGAGGGGCACTAAATCAGGTGAAAACCC
>JAULBS010148143.1:0-12302 GCA_032355785.1 Symmetromphalus regularis
CCAATAGCCGCTGATAAGATTAAAAATCAATGTGCTCTAGAGGCGTCGTTAAATAAAACAAACTTTACTTTACTTTTCACCAGCAGTGGGTCCAAAAATATTTTAAAGATTTTTAACTCTGCAAGGGGATGTTCAAAGTTACATATAACCATATTAAAACACTGGCTGCCAAAAATGGTTTATACCCTAACCCCCACATCTCCCAGATCTGCTTCTGCCAGAGCTGTAAATATATATATCATTTTTAAACATAGAATGACCCCTAACTGAAAACACTCTTTAATTTCCTTTCAAATTACCCTTTTCCTTTCAAACTAATATCCACAATAATTCGTCTTGCATCTTCCTTGCCAAGTTTAAAACCCAGTGCTCGCATTGACTTCCTCAATTCAACAGCGTCTATCAGTCTGCAATATAAATATAAATCACAATAGGTTAATTATTTGTTTAACGAAGCCCTGCATCAAAATGAATATCGGCTATTAAAGGCAAAACAAACATAATATTCACCACTGAGTTAATCATGAATATATCTAAATTTCCACTTATACTTTTAATATAAAGTATATCTGTATTCAGTAAAAATGTTTTGTTTGGGTTGATCCCTTTCATTAAGCTATTTCTTGTTCCAGCAAGTGGTCCATAACTGGTTTGATAAATGCTTTGGTATGTACTGTCCTGCATTTAAACGGTCCCTTCCTGCTAACCAGAAACAGAATCATCTGAAGGCCTGTCTTGCAAACACTGTATGTTTGATATCAAGTAACCACTGAGTAAACTATGTTTGGGGTGTTGTTAAACCAATTTTCCTTTCCTTTTCTCCTATAACAAAGTAAACTAAACACGACATAAGCTATGTAGGCAGAAATTATAGAGGAGGGTTTACCAAGATAAATTTAAGACTTACTAAGGTAATAAAATTGTATTTTATTTATTTTGGATAGTGGGTGGGGTGTTCCAAAGTTACATGTAGTTATTCGCAAATAATAATGGCACAAAAAAAAAATATTGTGCCCCAAAATGTTTTATTATCTCTCTGGATCAACATATCTATAAAATGAAGTCTTTCTATAATTTTACCTACTTCATAATGTTTTTCTTTTCTTATTCTATTTTATCAGTTTTAGGGCACAAATCAAAAATGTTTTAAAGTTAAACAATTTTCATTGACATTTTTAATGCCATTTTTATAATTACCGAACTTGATGGTATAGCGCAAGTTTCAATTCCTGTTGATTTTTGTTTTGTTTGTTTTATTTCTGTTTTGTTGGAGTTTATTTTGTGTGCACGCGCACTTGTATGTATTCGAAGAAAAATATTTCAATGGAACTCAAAATGAAATTATAAAATTTACTGAAACAGAAAAAACTGAATTTGGTAAATTCTGAAACGGAAAAGTGGAAAAATCGATCAATGCTGGTAATTGAGTGACATTATGAATGTGGCTCAGTCATTGAGGTTATTTTAGCATAGACATCAAAGGTTGAAAAGTATTATTTTATGACACTCAAAGAAAGAAAGAATTGTTTAACAACACCCAGCACATTGTTTATTCAGTTGCTGACAGACATATGGTATTTTGCATCTCATGATCTTTAGAGGAAACCCACCACTGCCACATACTCCTTCTAATCAGCAGCAAGGGATATTTTATATGTGCTTTCCCAGACAAGACAGTACACACTATGGCGTTTGAAAAAACTATTGTGAACCACTGTAAATGGTGTACATCCTACCAACAGAGCCTTGTGTAGCATTCACTCTGGGTTGGGGCCAGTATCGAGATTATTATAATCAGTATATGAGATTTGATCCCAGATCCTACCAGCTGAAGGTCCAATAGCTAAACCACTGCACCACAAGGACCAGTGAAAAGGTTTAAATTACAGGTATTAAATACATCATTGTTGAGCCAAAGCACTTTTTTGATAAATATAATGATTTATTTTTCCATTGCAGTTTTTTAAATTGCAAATGCTGATGTAGATAATAAATCAGTTTTTATTTTGTTGTTACCCATCAGAATCGGAGTCGAATATCTCAAAGACGCTACGCAAGTCTCGAACCTCCTGTGCAGTCAGCTCAGTCAACACTCGTGTAGACACTTTAATCCCATGTATCTCCTTTTCATCCACCGGATGTGACTTCAGTAGGTCTATTAACTGGAAAGCAAGATAAATAAACAAAATTTGAACTATCTGGAAAAATTGATATTAAACCGATATCCTTGCCTCTGCCCTATATTTCAGCTTCAATTCACTGTGCAATCTATTCTATTTAGGTTGAACTGTCAATAAGAAATAAAGTCCAAGAGATATTTTGATATGTCTCACAAAATCTGAATAATTAATTTGCACTCAAGTGAAACTTGATATGGAATACTTTTAATAGGCCTAATATAAACAAAAGATATAATCTCTACCACCCACCATGACCGCCTCCCACCCAAACAAATCCCCTGACCCCATCAAGCCCACTGAGAAGGATAGTCAGCAGGGGCAAGTCCCCCGGGTCTGTAAAAAATTAATATAATATATATTATTAATCTTCACCCCACGGACCCTGATCAGAGGACCCAATTCAGCACCCAGCCCCAGGGCCTACCACCACGCCTGATGGCCCTGTACCTGTTATTAGGGACCGTACACACTTTTAGTATTTGAAATGAATTACTCCCATTTTTAGCTGTAGTGATAGAATACCCTTTAAATAATGATAAGTATTATAATTTTTTCTCTCACTCCTAACCCCCCAAAATATAATTTTTGCATCCAAGGGGTAATAATTCCGTTTGGCAAAAAATGACAATACATATAAGGGATGGTCCATAAATATTGATGTGCTTCACAATCCGAACAATGTTCGGAAGGGGGAGGGGGTAAAAACCATGTTCGGATTGCTTTTCAGGTAAAACATCGGTCCATCGAAGGTCAATGTTTCTAGGGAGGGGGGAGAGGATCAAATATGAAAACCATTGATATTTATGGACCGTCCCTAAAAAAATTGGCATGGTGCAAATTATTTAACCTAGTGTCTTTTTTTTCATTTAAACCTAATAAACCTTCAAACTACATATCAATATTTTAACTAATAAATCATCAATAACCAATTCTTGCATATTTAGTATAAATTATAATAATATTAAGTGTTATTATTGGTACCGATATTATTATTACTGAAGTTGTTATTATCATGATAATTAGTATTGTCATTATAAATGTACATGCTGCTCTAAGAGGTATAATACTATAATAAGTCCATTTTGTAAATACACATTTGTTATAAATACTTGGATTGGTCCAAATGACATCATGTAACTTGAAAAAACAACGTTCATAGATGCATGAACTTCAGTTTTACACTATTTCGGACTATAACCGAAACTACTTTAAGAATTATGTCAACAAAGGAATCACCAAGGAATTCCCCCAAGTTTCTATTTTTAAACATCAAACGATGACGCAAAAATTACAGACGTGCCTACCAATTTGTTTGGAGATTTTAATTTAGAAACTTTTTTTGTTCACCTATAACGAAATATGAGCTTGGTCCCGTTTAATCTCACACATACCGTAACTGCCGACACATTTGCCTACTTTCACAATTACAAAGCCAGTGAATACAACAGTATGTTTCAGCTATCACTGGTAACATTGAACACACTGTCGATGTAAAATCTGTCATCACACGGAATTTTCACACTTAAAATTTGATAACTGTAATTTCAACATCGTAATCAGAAATCTACCTTCATAAAATGGCGCCCGTTCACAAATTTATAGTCAAATATTCATACACCAACCGCTTCACCACAAGCACATTTTACTATACAAAAGATATCATATTATATGTTTATATTATCGTTTACATACACTTAAATAACTATTAACGTCATTTGTTTATTTTAAATTAGGAATGTGCCTGGCTGATACTGACATTTAATGCAATAATTGTTGAGAATCGGTATTTTTGTATGTAAGAAACCGATCTTCACATTCGGCTTTTGACGGACAAAGCCGAACATCAAGGACGGGCTTTCCCTAAAGCTGTGTATCAATTTCGCGTTAATGAAATAGTAAATAGGTGGACAAAAGAGTGGAAGTATGAACCGCAAAACAGCTTTACACACTTTATTATGAACGGCTCCGCGCTAACGCGCTATGCCGTTCATACAGTGTGCTGTACACACTGTATGAACAGCGTAGCGCGTTAGCGCAGTGCCGTTCATATCAAAGTGTTTAAAGCCGTTTAATGCTTCCATGAACCTCAAACATTATCTAGTTCAATTCTTATAATTCCAAATGTATAACTTTGTCATTAATGTAAAGTTTTTTCAAATAAAAATGGAACTCTTTTGTCCAGCTATTTACTATTTCATTAAATCGAAATTCATACACAGCTTTTGGGAATTCCCATCCTTGAGGTTCGGCTTTTTCCGTCAAAAGCCGAATGAGAAGATCGGTTTCTTACATGTATACAAAGATACCAATGCTTCACAATTATTGCACTAACATAAACAAATGATGTTTATAGTTATTTAAGTGAATGTTGACAATAATATAAAAACATAAAATGATCTCTTTTGTATAGTAAAATTTGCATGTGGTGAAGCGGTTGGTGTATGAATATTTAACTATAAATTTGTGAACGGGCGCCATTTTATGAAGGTGATTTTCTAATTACGGTGTTGAAATTACAGTTATCACATTTTAAGTGTGAAAATTCCATTTGATGACAGATTTCCTGTTATCTTGTGTTACGTTTGAATATCTCCTACTTATTTTGAACAGTATATATGAAGGTCATCAGGAAAGGAGAATTTTCTGAAAACCGAAATGGAGAATGGAGAGAGCGGAGTATAAAATTAACTGCAATCCATTGAGCAACCAATTATGTTAAGAAAAAAAAAAAGCTAAGGCTATTTAAACGCCTATCCCAATTTTAATTTGTAGTATTGCTTTTCATTCAATGTGGAAATTACTGAACACATCTCTATCAAATTAAGGGTGTGCTGTGCTTTGTAATTTTTTTTTCGTCTAATCATGGCTGGTACGTTTCATAAAACACATTCACAGTTCACTATAAGATCAAATGTGACTGATATTTTTCCATTGAAATGTATTAATTTACTCATACGTAATACGTGTGAGGAATAAGATAATACGAATGAATTACAAAAAATAAAATATAAAAATAAATAAATGCCTTTATGCTGAATAATGATTACTTTGAATTTGTATATAACGAATGCTGGACTCGTTTACTCTCAGGTAAATTCCATTTTATACCACTGCTAAAACGAGGAAAACCGTTGTGTAAAGAAGGGTTAAAAATAAAGAAAACTAAACACCATGTTGTTTAAAATGAAAACCTCTAACATCCTCCTCTTAACCTTAAAATACCATTCAATTAAATGAATTATTCACTGATGCACATATTTCTGTATTTTTTCTGATATTACGCCCTTCCCACAAATAACACCAAAAAAAAAACAAAAAAAACAAAAAAAACACCTAACAAACAAACAAACAAACTGCCCAACACATGGACACATCGGAAAAGTAATCAGTAAGTCTCGCCTTACAGAGACAAAACATAAGCAGGTGTAGGGTTTCGTGATTAAAAAGTACGTATCCACATGATACCGCATGCTGAAGTATTTTTTTTATGGCGTCCTCTGACAAAACGTGTAACCTTGTCTAAAACAAGAAAAACTAATACACAGAAACATAAGATATATTTAATAATTTACTATGTGAGCCTACATGTATGACTGAAGAACAATCTACACATTGTATGATAAGCACAATCTTAAACACATCCATTTTATTCATTTCCGGCGGCCATTTTGGTTGTGGCTCTCCTGAATTAAAAAAACAAAAATTGATTTAGTAGATTTGGATTTAACCAACCCAGATTATATCAAATCAACCGAACAAAATTTCTATTAAATATTCCTTGACTTGATAGCTTTTGGGGAGCGGGATGTAGCTCAAACGGTAACGTGTTCGCCTGTGACCTGATCGATCGTCGGATTGATCCTTCTCAGTGGACCCATTTGTAGTATGGGCTATTTTCCGTTTCAACCAGTAGTTCCCTGCTAGTTCATCAAAGGACGTGGTATGTGCTGTCCTGTCTGTGGGACGGTGTATATAAAAGACACCTTGCAACTTATCGGAAAGAGTAGCCTATGTGGCGGCAACGGGTTTCTTCTAAATAAATGTCAGAATGAGAATTTGGTTGACGCTTTGGACGTCAATCATAATTATTGTTAATCTGACATATGTATTTAGAGGAAACCCGCTGCCGCCACGTTGACTACTCTTTCCGATAAGCAGAAAGGGGTCTTTTATATACACGGTCCCATAGACAGGACAGCACATACTACGACCTTTGATAAACCAGCTATGGACCACTGGTTGGAACGAAAAATAGCCCAAACTGCATATGGGTCCACTGACAAGGATCGATCCGACAACCGACCGATTCACAGGCAGACGTGCTATTGAGGCGTCGTTAAATAAAACAAACTTTACTTTTTATAGTTTTTTGTAAAATAATCTCCAACTACGTTCGCGAAAATTGAACATATCCCATGTCATCAGCGGCTCCCATCATAAAGCACAGCCCGTATTAGAGTCCGTGTCGTGGCGTATAAACAACTCGTAACATTTAAATTATATATATTATACAAAAGACCTTTATTTAAGGTACTATGAAAGTCCGTCTGCACGACCATTAATTTATCCAAAAACATTATTGGGAGTAGCGGGACAAATATTCCGACTCGTTTCTAATAAATGTATGACCGTGTAGGCTGCTTAAATTGCTACAGTGATGGACAAGGCGGGTCAGTCTGCAAAAGGTTTCACGATTTAACTGCATATTTCGTCTTTTCCAGCTTGTAATCAAAGCTATACATAACATGATAGCTAAAATGGCTGTCTCCACAGAAGAATAAAACGCATGGTCACACCAAAGAGTATTGAACATTATTGATAGCCTAGATGTAATAAAAACAAAATAAACCTTATTAAGTTTATCTTTAACTATTGACAACACTAACATTTTGGCTACACTAAAATAACGTTGAAATCAAATACCGGGCATACCCCAACACCCAGCATTAACAAAATTCGGCTATTGGGATGTAAATCAGATATAGTCAGCCGCATACTGTACATAACAGGTGCGGATGCAGGATTTCTGAAAGGGAGGTGTCCAAAAGTGGATTTCTGAAAAGGTTGGGTGGGTCCAAAAGTGATGAATGAATAGAAATGGGGAAAAAATGGTTAATTTTCACGTCCTTCCACTCGGAAAAAAGTAAAAATTGGACCATGGACCCGCCCCCTAGATCCGCTACTACATAATCTATACACAGTTGTATTGAAATGGCATACACAGACATTTTGTTACTATTGTTCATACCCCTCCCCCTCCCACCAACATTTATACTCCATGATAAATATAACATCTGTATAATATTAACACATTAAATATTTCCTTTTGCTTCTCCTTTGTTTTAGACAAACGTGAACAACTTGCAACATATGTAGACAGAAGTCCATGCATGTTGCATCATGTAGACAGATAATACACAAACGTGAACAAGTGGGACATTTGAACAACTGCAGACGCGCCTTTGCGAACCCTGTGTAAATGTGTGTATATCTCCCCACTGATCATGGTAATACACTAACTCTATATTAAAGTTGACAGAAGAGTCTTAATCGGTTTGGGGCCTAGTACCTACCAGTCTTGAACCCAATGACCTAACCACTTTGTCAAGGACACCAGTGATCCTACAAGAAGCTGCACATTTGTTTAGACAACCCTAACATATCGATATTCCAGAAGACAAAGCCGCGGAGGCCATGTAACAACACTCTTTTATCTCAAGCATTGTATGCCCACACTTCTTAACTGACACATCTTTTGGAAGGAGGATGACCCTGATCATTCCAATATCAATGGACTCTCTAAATGGATTTCACACCAAAGAGGACCCAATATGAACTTAAGTAGGAATAAATCATGGCAAACACATTTATCGCCAATATAATCAACTATATGGCTTGGACGATGAATTTTACAAATTGGTTTCATAGTTGAATCTGTACAGTGATTCCTCACTGGCTAACATTAAGCTAAGCTAGGTAGGCTATGGCGTTTCTCAGGCTGCGAGTGGTCGACATAATAGTAAGAAAAGCTATCTACATTTGATAAAACGTAAGTCTGATTGACTACAATGACAATGGTTTGTTTGGCAAGCCGTAGACCTCTTCAGAAAGTTAACGCAAACTACATTTTATACTGCTAGAATATACAAGAACAACAAATGCTATCAAACTATTTACACCTGTGCCTAGGAAAGACGTGCATTATAACGACTTGTTCTGTTACGTTTTGAATCCTTGACTATGAACACTTCGTACAGTCATTGTTTTCACACTTATTTATAAGCTCAGTCCCTCGTTTTACCTGTCTGTCTGTTTTACTCTGATACGTTGACTGTGCAATGATACGATATAAATATTGTAAATGTTTATCGTTTTGTGAATTTAAGGTGTTTCTCTGCCTGCCTGCCTGTCTGCCTGTCTGCCTGCCAGCCTGCATGTCTGCCTGTCTGCATGCCTGGCGATCTGTCTGTCAGGCAACACACCAGTCCATCTGTTCGTCTGATGTTCGGTATGTCTGTCGTTCTGTCTGTATTGATCCACCAGTGTCTCGCACATCACGTGGGCACTTTACTAATTGCGTTGAACCCTGGCTCTGTAGACTGGAAAGAATATAATAATTAGCATTAACTTCCAGGAAGCACTGCGAGGTTTAAAGAGCACATTACTGTTACCATCAGGGACTTATGTCATTCCATCCGCCGTCAATGAACATATCCCAGCTTCCTATTCACCGAGTCGAGAATTTCGGAATACATCGCCATATTCTGAACTATAAATCCATCACTGGCATATTTCTATCATTGGTGGTCACGCAACTTTGACATCGAGACAGATAATAATAACTTAGGTGAACGTATTTCTCGCAAAGATCAAAAAGAAAAGTCTTCCCTGTTGGTGACCTTTCTAACCAACACTCATGAGTCATTGCCAATGTCTATCAATGTTCTTCCTAAAATTTTACATGCTTTATGCACTACATTCGTGTTTTCTGCAAATGTATCCTTATACAAGTCTTGTATTTATTATGCATGCTTACGTATACATGTATATGTGTAACTAACATTAAGAGATAGAACTCTTTTTATTTTGTAGGGTAGGATGCACAAGAAGAGAGAGTAGTGGCATAATATGTTGCGGACAATTCATAATTTGTTTTCAAGTAGATATCATGATGGTTAGATGACCTAAGACGAGACTTTATGACATCTAACTGACTTAAATATTTATTGTAAAATAGTATAGAATATTACAGTTAAGGCGTTGATAATAATTATTGAAAAGGATTTTCATAAAACTCGTAAGTTCAAGATTTGAATATAAGAAGATAGCCAGATAAAATGCATGTTTGGTGTACTGTACTTATAATAACCTTTATAAAAGACTCATACTAAATGTTATCTTGATTTTATCATCTATGTTCCTATAAATCCAATGGCAATTACAAAACATTGTTTATTCTTTCAAATTCAGGTCCCTAGGACTTAACAATTTTTATGAAAATACTCTTCAATTGCGAAAACAATGATCTTTTCAAAGACATTGACCCTGACTTTAATGCAGCTTTCTAACCACCATGGCTTCTTCAAACATTCCCACTTTTAATCAAACTGGCTTCATCTGAAAAATGGATATGTCACTGATTGTGATAGGTTCTTTATTTATAAGAAATTTAGTTTAATCTGACATTTTTTGTAACATGCGACCTCATGGAAATTTTCAGGATATAACAGTTCCATGTTAATCATCTGTTTTTGTCCTTATAATATATTTCGTTTCGAGAGTGCCACAAATCTTGTTGAAATTTACTGTTTTCTGAATACACTTTCGTGTACTACGTTATGATGTTAATTAAAACTAGTCAGGCCTAAAATAATTGGGTATATCCTGTAATATACTAACAAAAATTAAGTAGAGTAGCATTTTAATAAAATTTTAAATATTACCAATTTTCGATACTGGAATGTTTTTTAATGATTACGATCGGACCCTTTTTTCAAGTAGGGTAAATTTCCGGAAATACGTGGTTTTGTTTATACCTTAATTTGACATTCATTTATATGGATATAATTCAGAACACACAGCTATACGGACAATTAGAATCAATACAATATACACTTTGTCCTTTATTACAATAGATATATACATATATCAGTAATATCTGTAGCATCAAACAACATCAGCAAAGGCTCAATTTCTTTGCTGCCTTTAGGGGGAAAGAGAAAGATGTTGTTCCTACAGGCTCGAGCTTGATCAAAAGAATGCTGTTCGCTTCAATAGCACTGAATGGAGTTGTCAGTGTTTGACTGTTTTCCAATTAGGTGCCAATGTTGCCACCTTGCAGCATAACTGACAATTATAGACACTCGATCTCATAGATGTATCGATTCATCTCAATGATGCTTACAGCGCCCAACGAGAGGTGCTAGGAACCACAGTTGGTAGACCCCCTTTGTGCCCGATCACACACAACCGCGCTATACGTTTGCACCATTCAATCGACGCTTCCAGGAATCATGCAGAAGCGATTTTATTGACCATAAGTGGATTAAAATACTGCAAAGGGAAACCATCTATTTCCACAGCACTCCGGACATCGCGCCTCTTGGATTCACTTCGCCACGAGGTGGTCAGTGATCCATAAATGTCAGTAGATACTTTTAACTTTGATAACCAGCGGTCAATGCCATTATAGTGGATGATTAACGAAGAGTGATGAACTTTAACAAGCTGGTAGAATAAGATACATAGAAAACGATCTTTGTGGGATTTACAAGAATTGTCATCTCATCTGTAAGTGATACAGCCGGTGAGTAATTATACCTTTTACATATTAAACTCATTTATCTAAGTACTATGCACATTAGATATTAAAACATTAGTCGAAATGAACAATGAATAAATACAAGATATAAAAATTAAGTTCCATCGTACATTGATGAAATTTTCTTTACTATTCCCGAAATAACTTAATCATTAACTTGATGCATTAAGAACTCCCAATAAGTTGCAAAAGTTTTACCAAATCATAACTGTTTAAAGCAATGGGTTATATTTTTCTATCGGTCAGCTAAATTAATAATAAAATAATTTGTAGATTAGATGCTTTAAATAGTTCTGTTTAAGAACTCTATTTCAAGAAGAAAAAAAAAACCTAGTCTTGTTTCAAACAAATGTAAATTGTTTTGTTTAATACTTTGCAATAAATTGAACATTATTTTTTTGTAACTGATATAAAGTGTCTACAGTTTCATAGACAATCAGTCATTATATCTAACCTTGTAAAATCAGTTTGTGTGGCGTGTTTGCTGTGAACTCTATAAACGATCACTCTATCTGGGAAGAATGTCCCTCTGCCAAACCGCCAAACATTTACACATTTTTTTTTATATATAATATTTAATACACTTATAAGAATTCAAGGGCGAATACAAAAATATTGGAAAAAAGACTTAAATAATAAAATAAAAAAAATAGGAAAACATACAAATTGATGACGGAATTTATATTTAAAACCTTAAAGCCACCCCTGTAACCGCTCCTGCCGAACACATTTGTAAATACATAATAAAATGACCTGTCTTGTTTATAAAGCAATCAGTTCAAGATCCAAATGCTGAAAATTAATGACCACAGTGAAAATGTAATTAAAAAAAAATTAGTACAGCAACTATATTTTCATGCAATATGTATTGTATTTTAGATTTTACAGATATGCACATGTATATTTGAAAACGCAAACATAATGCTTAAATCTATAGTATTTTCCAAGCCAATTGTTAACCATACATTTTAATTCGTTATTAATATTTGTATATAATTAGAAATGGTAAGTATTCATTACTCGGTTTACAACTATTTCTGTTCATAAGAACTTTCTATTCTTTTGAATAATTGTTCTAAAGAATATTTATTGATTTATAAACATTTTAAATCAATGACAATTTTCCATGCGTTTATTTAACTTGGAAAAACATTTCCCAATTAAAATAACATAATTTAAAATATAATCAGTTCTCACCCTGTATACAACACTTAGAAAAGAACAAATTAACGGTTTATGAGAGATATTACGCACCCCTCAAAAATAGAAATAGTAATAATAAATAAATAAATTTATGTGTA
>JAULBS010148154.1:0-12301 GCA_032355785.1 Symmetromphalus regularis
TGGGCATCATTCAGATTCTGATTCTATGCCACTTCCCCTACCAAAATCAGCAATAACCTGCTTTGGGGGTATTTTTGTAAGGTACTGGCTGCCGGACTAGTACATAAAGTCATGTTAATGTTTTACAGGAAACGTACGTCAAAGCTTTTTTAAAAAAAAGAGGCACTGGCCTAAAAAAATATTTCGGCCATTTTGTTTTTGAGTCATTACACTTTAATTAATCGACATCGGTATAAGATCTCATAAGATGACTATAGTTTTTAACTAATGGTTTTTCTATTAATTTATTCCAGGAAAAACACTTCTACTTTTGGACCACAACTACGATGTCCTATCTTTATCGACTCTTCGAATCGGCGTAGCGACTATGAACGTCACTCTGAGGACGATTCCTAGAAGCTGCATTCATGGTATGTCAGCAGAGGAAAGGGAGTCTCGAGTCAGACAGCTCCTCCTGAACGACTTTAAACGTCCTGATCTAGCTGGAAAGAGTGGAAGTCTGACTGAGAAAAATCACGTCTGCAACATGTACGCTCGGAGCAAAAACGGATACGTTATATTCCTCTATAAGTGTTGTCACAAAGACCCAGATGGAGAAACAATTTGCCAAGATATGATCCGAGATGTTTGGATCAACACACTACTTGCCTGCATTATCATCATCAAAGTGCTGGTGGTACTTTTCAGTCCATTCTTTGTGCCTGAGAGTATGTACAGGAAGAAGTTCACGGAAGCTAATTACGTTTACCATTTCCCCAATAATGAAGCTAAGAAAATGAAGATTGTTGCTACACGAAATCCTGGTTCTTACACGAGTGAAAATAAGATTGTCAAGCTGAAATGTCTAACCGGTATGGACTACTTCAAAGCCATGGTTCGAAACATGCACCCAGACAAAATATATCAGGTTACTTTTGACAAAATTATTTTGGCTGTAAAAGCTCGAAGGTTGCTTCCAGAAAACGTTGTTCCAGTTGGTGTCATTCAGGTCATCTTCAATAATATATTTCGGTGCAAGATCAGAGAGCTCGATCCATTAAAGCCATGCTGCGAAAGAAACATATGTGGCAAACTCAACCCTGGTTTTAAAGTTATATCTTGGTACAAATGTCTTCGGATTTTTGCTAGCCTTGTGCTTTTTATTATTTTTATCCTGCCGTGGGTGGCGCGACTTGTGATCTTTTACTCGTACGAGTCATATCTGGTGGAAGAAAAACACTCAGCAGCTAAACGTTTGCAAATGAAGCCACACTTTGGAGGAAGTTTCACTAATTATCTAACCCCACTGCATGGATTGTTTATAATAACATACGTCATCTTAATATTCGATTCTGTGTTCTTTGGAGTTTTGAAAAAGAAGACAAAAGAAAAGTTTAAATATGTCCTTAGAAAAAGCCTTAGGGATATGAGGGAAAGATCACGTGTCAACATATGTAGTTGGGCTACTCAGCTGTTCATCCGACCTTTTAAAGTATTCGGAATCCTTGGGTTTTTGTTGGCAATTCCTTACTGGGCACTAATAGTTCCTTTCTTTATAATACCAGTTCTTGCGTTTTACATGTTGCCATTTTTGAATCTCTCCATACGACTACTCATTCACTTGGTCGCTTTTATGTGTCCTTCTAAAGTCTTAGCAAAGTTTGAAATCATGTCAGAGAAGATGTCAGCAGTCAAAGACAAACTTAAAATAAACAGTTTAGAAGATGAGAATTTTAATCAAAAGGCAAACCTAACGAAACGTGAAATTCTCTTTCAAATAGTCATCGTGCTTATGTGTCTGACATCATTTTGGTCCTTAACCTTTCTGCTTATGGAGTGCATTTCATTTTTCGTGGAGGTAGGCGTGTACACTCTGATGGGAGTGATTGTCAATGCTGGAGTTACTGTCCAGTATCTGACGGTCCTATTTCTTCTGTTCATCTACGCCAGGGATACATTTTCCTCGGTTCACAAGAAATATCTGAATTACTACAAAACTATTGCTAGTTATCTCCTAGAGCAGAAGAAAGAAGATATAGAGAAAACTGCTCGACAGGATGAAAATGTTCAAGAAAATACCGTGTTTCGTGTAGAAAGACCGTGCATTACACAGGAGCGACTCCCTGATGCACAGATTGACATCAAAGATGGTTACATGCGTTGGAAAACTAGTGGATTTTTGGTTTTCCTTGACGAACTGGACACTCCCTTCACTCCTACAAAATTCTTTCATCGTTCCATAACTCTCAATTACTGCGGATGTCCTGGAAAACTTTGGCTTCAGATTTTGAAAGCTTTTGTCAGCTTTGGAAAAATAGTGTTATTTATGGTGTTTGTGGCCATCGTTGTCATGGCATTTGGTGACGCTTACAAGATATCTACAACAAACCAAATGCTTGCTACGGTGGCGGGCGGTTTCGTGCCCTTCGTATTTCGAAACATATTTTCACGATCAGGCGGTTCTAACGCAGTGAACACCAGCAGTATTCAGTTTCTCACAGAATTCGACAGCGCTGTTAATAAGTTTGAGCAGACCTGGCCAATGGCAGACCTTGTTCCAAAGAGGTACGAAGAGTACGACGCCATGGCGTTACAACCATCCGCCGAATCCACACCTAAAAAGATTGACACGGGAGATAATTCTGAAGAAACTGTTGAAGCTAACAGAACAACAGTCCCAGAACCAATAAATGGTATGAATAGCTCCAATGTAGACTTTAATGATTTTGACTTTGATGATGATCAAAATGTGGATCTTATTGTCGATATAGCTAATTTTGATCATCATGAACGCAGACTTGGAATGCCGGGCTCACAAGCCGAGGTGGGCTCCATTTCTATGTTAGCAGAGGGAAACACAAGCAGAAATCCTATCTACATAAAACCAAACGATCATATTGTATAATGTTTCTTATTTTTAATGTTGGCAAACCGGAATACAAAGTTATGTTAGCAGAGAGAAACAAGTGAGCGTCCTATCTATGTAAATCCAAACCTTTGCTTTGTTTTTATGTTGGAGAATTTGAATACATTTTATGTGAGCAGAAAGAAACACAAGCAAAATTCCTATTTACAAGAAACCAAACGATCATATTTATTTGATGTTGTTTTTGTTGGCCAACTGGAATACATTTTCTGAGTTAGCAGAGGGAAACACAAGCAGAAGTGCTGTAAGAAATCAAACGATCATATTGTGTAAATATTATTATATGTTTATGTTGGTAGATGGCAATACAAGCAGAAGTCCTGTAAGAAATCAAACGATCGTATTGTGTAAATTTTCTTACATGTTTATGTTGGTAGATGGCCAATATTTAAAACAGTTAAACGATCATGTTGTGAATTGTTTTTAATTTTATTATTTGTATCTTAATAATAGGATATAATAATGTAATCAAATGACAATATTATTGAATCTTTCTTTATTTTCATGTTGATAGAGAACCATACGAGCAAACATATCGTCTTATAAAATGGTTACATATATACATCAACTTATAGTCCAGTATTTATAAATATTTACATTTGTTTTATTTCTACATGTATATATGAAGATGTATACTATTGTCTTGTTCATTTATTTAAAACCAGGGTAATTAGTTGTTGGTTTATTGATTTGGTTTTTTTTTGTTCGTTTGTAGTTTGTTTCATTCTTTTAGTTTTATTTATTTATTTATTTTATTTATTTACTTATTTTTGGATAATTGTATCTTTAATTTCTATTCGATACCTGTTTTCTTGACATATGCATGAAAAGAAACCTGAACCCCAACATGTTTTATATATGGTTAATCATTTTAAATGTTCTGTATATAGTTATTTTAATTTCACACTTTTCCCTATGTTTTCCACTAACCGTGTTTGTGATCCAAATAGCTAAGCTCATTTGCATAAAAAGGACAACGAGGTTTCTCCGGATCAGGACAATATGCATATGCAACTAGTAAACCAATGTAGTAATTTTCATATCGTGGTGTTTATATATACCAATGTGAACATATTAGATAAATCATATGTATATGTTTGAATGCAATATATTAACGTAGGTTACAAGTATCACTAACACAAATGTCAATACTGCAAACACGAATTGAGTATATTAATTAGTTATTACATTTTCTTTTTTTGATATGTTTTACCTCAAAATATTCCACAAAGCTGGTAAACAAATGTATCGGCAAAACTATTCAATAAACAGGCCACACTAATCTGGACGTACTATGCAAATAGGCTTAGTTCGTGAAATATATAAGATATCTTTTAAAATTAAAATAACTATACACAGGACATGTTAGGTGATGCTATAAACTCTATCTAGGTTTGGGTTTATTCTCACGCGTATATAAAGAAAACAAGTATTGAATTAAATGTAAAATTAGCAACACAAAATGTTGTTTTTTAAAAAGTGAACAAAACAATAGTCAAATATTTTAAACATTTACAATTATTATATACATATTTGCATAGTCATGTAGTTTTTGTCCTACCTTATTGACATTTATGTAAAGATCATAAATTTTTTAAACAGAAACTTTTCAGCAAAAATGTTTTATTTTAAATTATGACTAACGTTTGTAAAATGAAATGAAATGGTTAACGACACCCCAGTAATCAGGTGTGAAACAATGTATTTCTGACTTGAGCGCAGGTTGAGTTGTTAATACTAGTGTACAATACTCAAATAACGATACTTGTATAATACCATCATAAGAAATAAATTGTAAGAATCTCTTATGTTTTATATAAAACTGCCAAGTGTATATTGCTTATACATTGTAGTAATCCTTACGTTTTACTTTTAAACTGCCAAGTGTATATTGCTTATACATTGTAATAATCCTTACGTTTTACTTTTAAACTGTCATGTGTATATTGCTTATACATTGTACTAATATTTACGTTTTACTTTTAAACTGTCATGTGTATATTGCTTATACGTTGTAGTAATCCTTACGTTTTACTTTTAAACTGTCATATGTATATTGCTTATACGTTGTAGTAATCCTTACGTTTTACTTTTAAACTGTCAGGTGTATATTGCTTATACAGTGTAGTAATCCTTACCTTTTATTTTTAAACTGTCATGTGTATATTGCTTATACGTTGTAGTATTCCTAACGTTTTACTTTTAAACTGTCATGTGTATATTGCTTATACGTTTTACTTTTTACCTGTCAAGTGTATATTGCTTACACATTGTAGTAATCCTTACGTTTTACTTTTTAACAGTCGTGTGTATATTGCTTACACATTATAGTAATGCTTACGTTTTACTTTTAAACTGTCGTGTGTATATTGCTTACACATTGTAGTAATCCTTACGTTTTACTTTTAAACTGTCAAGTGTATATTGCTTATACATTGTAGTAATCCTTACCTTTTATTTTTAAACTATCATGTGTATATTGCTTATACGTTGTAGTATTCCTAACGTTTTACTTTTAAAACTGTTATATGTATATTGCTTATACATTGTAGTAATCCTTATGTTTTTCTTTTAAACTGTTATGTATATTTTGCTTGTATATTGTAGTCTATTTCGTAGGTTTACCATTACATGTATATTGATGCAACGTATTATATTTTAGTTAGGATGATGGTTTTTCGCTTCGCTTAGTTTAAAATAAACATAAAATATATTTATTATATAATATATAGCAAAATAGATGATGTTACTTCCTGTTTCATAGTATACATTGTATGTTTTGTCACCATTATGTATGTCTGCTTACAGTTAGTTCAGTGAAACGCTTTTTAAAACTACTGCAAAATAAAAACAAGAACAAGACTGCATGAGTTATCCTTCTTTGCTCAGTAACAAAATTTGTTTTACTAATGCTCGAAAAAAGTGTATTATGTATTAAACAAATGAAACTTGTGATACGTGGGTCTATGGAAGATATTCGCTTTGGCTTGATAAACGTTAACATCATCTTAAAACTTAGCCCTGACTATCCATGCTAAGCTGAAATCATCCTTTCTATCATACTGTTCAGTTTTGATTTGAACTTCTAATACAAAGTTATATTAATGTATGAAGCTGCCTTTTTTCTTTACTTTTGTTTTATTTCTAACGTTAATTGGTAAATTATAAGGTTATTATTTTTTAAATATGAGCAGAAAACACTTCTCTTGTAAAATGTTAACTACATAGTGCGACAGGAAAAATGTTAAAATAATTCGGAAAAACTCGCATTAAGTGACGTTATTACCTCTATTATCACTAGAAACTGCTTTTAAAAGACTGAATACCATAAATGCCTACTCTAAACTAACTGTGTTATTATTTTAAAATAAGAAAATTAATTATAAGAAAATTACTAGACACTTAGATCTGAACAAAATTAATATACTGAGAAGCAAAAGAAATGTTTTATTGAATTTTAATGTTTCTATCTATAAATTAAATTAAATTTAATTAATTAATTTTATTTAAAAATTTTCGTTACGTACATTTTAATTAACGTGTATGTTAATAATTTTACTAGAGCATTTTTTTCTGCTCGTATTTAAAATTCTTCAGTCAAAAACAATAAAGAACAAAGTCAGTTTCATACATTAACTTTGCATTAGCAGTTGAAATCAAAATTGATAAACTTATTTTCAAAAACTAGGTTCTGTCCAGATCTGTTTATAATTCCAACGATCAAAACTTATTCGAAATTAAAGTGCATTGCTCTTGCTGTTCAGTATACACACGTAAAAACCTTTTGGCGGCGATCTGAAAACATCAGAGGTGAATAATGGCAATCTCCTGTGCGGTATTACATTCATTTTAAAGTTCCTAACCTTAGAAAGACGTTGTTTTTGTTTAACGATGCCCGAACATAATGTTTATTAAGCGACAATAAGGTGTCAAACATACGATGTTTGCGACTCCTGATCTTCAAAGGAAACTTCCTATTGCCACATAGATTACTCTTTTCTCATTATCACTTTCCCACAGACAGGACAGGATATACCGCGGCCTTTATTAAATCAGTTGTAGACTACTGGCTGCAATTTATTTATTTATTTAACGACCCCCCAGCACAAAAGTAAACATCGGCTATTGGGGGTCACACTATGGTTAATACTGGCTGCAACGACAGATAGTCGAAACGGGTCTGCTGAAGGGCATCGATCCGAAGACTCGTCTCATCTGAGGCGGACGCGTACCTCTTGTGTTACATCCCTGACTTTAGATTTGCACTACAAACGCGTTTCAGTACTCAACATCAAGATTTTTCAAGCAATTCAAATAATTGGAATAACTGGGAACAAAGCGACCTGTACAAGAGTCCAGATTGGTTTCCAAGTATTGCTACCAAGCGCACACGAATCACGAGCGATGATGATGTCGCCATCTGTTATCAAAATATGTTCTTCTCTATCGATGAAATTCATCGAGCATGCAGATTTGATATGTCAGTATTTTGCTAAACGTATTAATGCAGGTTTCGTGGTTTCATTATTCAATATCTAATTTGTACATATTGTAAGCTTATTTTCTGTTTACCATTTTCAATGTTTTATTAAATCCTATAGTATGTTACGGGTTTCGTCTCTTCTACTAACACTAACTCTCTCCTGGACAGACAACACAGACAGCTGAGTTGTGTATTCAGGACAGCGTGCTTGAACCTTAATTGGATATAAGCACGAAAATAAGTACAACCATTTCCGTGAAGTATACTGTTTATATTATATTCACGTTCTAATATGCAAAACAGCATATGCCCTTCATAGGTTAGTGTGTCTTGAAAGGGAATTGTGCAGCCAATTTTTCATTTATTCTAGATGAGTATTTCAAAACAACATACGCTTATTTTCAGTGGAATTTAAAAAGTTTTTTTTTTTTTTTTAGTTAATGTGTGCGCAAACCTAATATGCAATCATTAACGCCACGTGCTGATGTTATGATCGCTGTTATAATAGAACTTAAAAAAACAAACTCTTCAAGGAAATATTGGCTGTTCAATAAATTTACATTTTTTAATGGGTCTTTATTTCAGCAGCCTTTATGACCTACACAACAGCTCAACAAGACGAGTAAAATGTCGATACACACGACATAGGAACAAGAACTTTTATGCAATTATCTATTCTTTATTCTGTATAAAAATCTTTTGGTTGTTTCTCAAAATAATTGAATTTGAATTAAAATCAACTGAAACAAACGTTTTAATTGGTTGTGATTTTACCGTTACACGTGGTAGAGAAAGTGTATACCTTAATACTCACTAAAAGTGTTCCGTATTTTAATTTACCACGTATATTCAGAAAAGGGACAGAACGTATTCTTGCATTTTGTTTTCCGTTTATTCATACGTAGTGAAGTGCCAGTTTTGGAGAGGAAGGGGGCTTTTTTAACATATAATTTTTTTAATGATAATAGCAGATAGTGGAAAGACATGGTCTTTTGTACACCCTCCTGGCTAAACTTTTGTGTTGAGGCATCTTTTTCGTGTTTGTGGGATTTTTTTTTTATCTATAACAAACAGAAAAATACCTCCCTATCTTAGCCAAGTCAGCTAAACGAGTGTCAAAACAGTGAATAAACGCGAGAAACTAACGTGAGAAATACCACATCAGATTGTAATCACGATATTGCATCGTGACTCAGTACTCGTTTACATTGCTCACAATCACCGAGTTTGTATATAACCAACTTTAAACAAGTTTATTAATCTCATCAGCAGATCACTGTCATCTTATTACAAACTTTATCTGCCTGGGTGACAGACTATTCTGAAAATCACGACCCCTGTTGACCAGCTCTAACATTCACATTGTCAATGTAAACAAGACCATTCGGCATAAACGACATTCATTTCAGTGGATTTAACGCTTACGTGATATGATTTCCATTTCTAGAAATTGACACTGCGGATTATCCATTGTTAATAAAGTGCACATAATAAACATTTATATGCTCTTATATATAAAAACAAGTCTAATAATTACAAATACAAAATAATTTGACAACCAAGACACATTACAACAAAACTTTATTTCGTAGCAAATATGGAAGACCACTATCTTATATTGCCAATTATACGATATGACCGTTTGAAGAAAAAAACCTGTTTTATTTAATAACTTCATATCAAGGCAATTTTGGGTAGCGGTATGAAAGTTGCAGCAATATCACAAATTAAAAAAAAAACGGAATCGGACCATTTCATCAAACCAAACCGAAAAAGAAATAAAAGCATTCCAATCGTTCGTCCTCTGTTGACACTTAAAAATAACAGTTGGATATTATCCTAGATTTGTTTTGTAAACTTCACATGACACCCCAGATCGTTACGTTAAAAACCCGAATTAGATTAGATAACATAAATATATATATATATTTTCTCAATATGGGCACTAATAGAGAATTTCCATGTCCAAGCCTGGTATTTTTCAAGTGATCTTGCTCAGTAAGAATTTCGCCCATTAAAATGTAGGTTTGTGTAATTACTATTTGCAAATAAACTACCTTTGCTGTATTTTCATTGCAACTGCCATTTTCAGGGTAAACAATGATTTTAGTGCATTTTGGTGGTGTTCAAAATGAGGATGACAACATTCATTCTCACAGTTTGTGCAAGTTTACAGCATTTTTTGGACTGAAAGCAGCATATATTCATTCAAAACAACTGAGATAAAAATCTTAAACAAAGAAAATCAAAAACTGGCACTTATTCATGAAACATTATGGAAAACAGGGGTATCCAGACAAAGTCACTCCACTCCATAACCATCACTACACAGATACATTTCTGAGTATGTTAATAATAATACCTAAGCAAGAACCTGCACAGTATGATATTGAACATTACAAGTTGCTGCACTGGTGCATGGATATATCCACTTTATTGAAAACAACCACTCAGTTACCCCCACTCCATAACCAAATATGGTAACGGAGTTGAAATTTTGTACTTAGCATCGATAAAATTCTTAAAAGAGCTTCTTTTTGTAGTTGACATACATGTTTCTATTTAAATGATAACACATAACTTGAAAACATTCAGCAGGAGTTGCTCACTTTCAACTCCGTTACCACTTTTCATCTCCATAACCCAATTCCAACTCTGTTACTCTTATTGCCAAAATTTCTCACAAATCGGCTAGATTGACCAGAAGATGATTTAATATGATCAGAATCAATCGGAGATGCTTACCAAGGTAACAATAAATTGGTTTCAGAACTCTGATATGTCAGGAAAGTGCCTTCCTTGAAGAAGTAACGGAGATAAATGATTTCGAGAAGACCCCTGAATTTAAGATGCACCCCAAAAAATTTCTGGAGTGATTTAAGGAATGCCCTATTGTTGTTTGTGCTCTCTAGGGGCAACCCTATCCCTAGTGAAAAAAAGAAAGAGAAATCAACAGCTTTTATTTTTAAGAATATTTTTATCCCAAGAGTGCCCATATTGAGAAAAATGCCAATATATATTTTATCTGAGAGAAGAGGTCATATAACTGACAGTTTATCGGTGAATGACTACCGTAAGTAACATAATAAATGATGGGCCGGAGGTGTGAAAAGTGCTATAATGAAAGAGTGGGTTTCTCTTTTTCACATTCCACTTAATCACTTACGTTCAGAACAGGCTAGCCTTTGCAGGCGTTACGCAGCGATTTTACTGATTTCAAACGTTCTCATAGGTTTTAAAATAAAAAGCAAAAAACTAGCTTATACAGGACTTGCTAGCTATTTGGTCTTGACCGTAATTTTGACTTCGTTCATGAGTTAACATCGGGCGCTCGCTAGACTAGTTTTTACGCTTAAAACCTGTCTAATCGTCTGCGATTGATAGCTGACCCTGGGTTTAAGGCTCAAAGACTAACTATTTGATACCTGTTTTGTTTTATTTTGGAATATTCTTTTTATGTTAGGCCCAAGTGACTAAATTGTGGATATTACACTTTAAACCATTTGAAGAAAGTAATGAATTGCGAAGTGAAAAGACGATACGTGAATCATACAATAAAAGAATAAGGTAACAGAATTATACAAATTTATTGCAATATATTTATTAGTATTTATAGTATTGTAGCACACTATCATATAATATGTACATAATCACGCAAACATACATTTAAACATGTTAACATACCTAGATTCGAGGTCTAGGTGGGATGGGGCGAGAATATGAAAGGGAGGAGTAAACATCTAGGGCCCTATTTTTGGCGAAAGTGCTTTAATTATATGAATCATCGCACGTTTAGCGAAGCTGACAAGAACAGAATTATGTGCCTTCCTATTCCCAAAATGCTGGTTCCCTTCCTAGATAACAATGCAAACCTACTGATATAGCTTTTAGATTATGTTGTAAAGAAAACAAATCTTTTGCGATATTTTTTAATATAGAGAAATAATGAAATGTCTGTTTAACAATACCCCAAAACACTGTTAAATTATGTAGTCTAGGGAAGAAAGCTGCTATTTACAAATACTTTTATATACTAGTATTTATTTTTCATTCAACGTAAAGAAAAGGATTTTTAAGCTGAACATATAAAATGATCATAAAGGTAATATTGTAAAAACAACTATTTTATTATTTACTATATTTATTGTATACTGCAGTGGAACATTATATAGGTGAACATATTCTCATGCCAGTCAAATGATTGGATTTACTTTGATCAACCAATGAAATAACATCTTTCTCGCTTTGAAAACCTCTTGATGGTAATTATCGGTTTATGTCGTTCATTTCCTGTCTTTGAATCAGTTTCTCAAAGACACTGACATGTTTATTTCACGCAATAATTCACTTTACGATACACTCATTTCTTTGAACATCAAATATATAATATTAATTTCACATATTAATTTCACATAGTAATTCAGACAAACATGCAAGCACATTTTAACATTTGTTCATCAAATATATAATATAAATTTCACATAGGAATTCACACAAACATGCAAGCACATTCTTAACACTGGACATCAAATATATAATATGAATTTCACTAAGGAATTCATTTAAATATGCAAGCACATTAAATGTTATGACATTGGACATCACACATAATATGATGTGAATTTCACAGAGTAATTTACACAAACATAAAGGCGCATTTTAAACAAAGCGCATCAAATATATGAAATGAAATTCACAGAGTATTTCACAGAACATGCAAGAATGAAATATAATCATGGCATGGCATTTTACACAGCCATACACGTACACGGAGCATCAAACGCACGACATGGATTTAACTATTTTACAGCAAGACACACATACTGACAGCACTAAACACTAAACACACACACACACACACACACACACACACACACACACACACACACACACACACACACACACACACACAC
>JAULBS010148165.1:0-12301 GCA_032355785.1 Symmetromphalus regularis
CGACTGAGATTTGATCTCAGTACCTACCAGCCTCGAGTCCGATAGCTTAACCACTGCGCCACGGAGGCCGGTGTTTTCTTTGGCCTATATATTTATTTGTATCACTGCAGGCTATGAACAGAGTAAGGTAGCTGATTTTAAATTGTTTGAATGGGAATGAAAGGGAATTTAACAGTAAAATAAAATAAAGTTAAAGCTATAACTGCTAGATAATTATGATTAGGCAGGCCACTACTGACACACTGTGTTAATATTTGATTTAAACAATAAGTTATATTTAAATACAGTGATTAATAATTGTAAATGGGTAAAAGTAATTGTACAAGAAATCTCCCATTGATCTTAATGCACTAACACACATGTTCAAAATGGATTTATTTTTACCACATGCCTTATTGTTTGAGTCACAGTATTAGATAACAGGAAATGTGTTTGGCTACATGTGATCAGTGTAGGGTAGACCACCGTCTGTGGGGATGTAGAGATAGTGTTCAGTAGGCTGGGAATTAGATCTTGTGGAATTGTGCTGGTCAACCTGGACAAGGTAATTAGGTCAAAACATAACTTTAAAATAATGATGTTTGGGATATCTGTTTACAAAGGGATTTCATAACAAACAAAATGTCTTTGTACTTAAAAACATGTTTTCTGTGTACAAAAGTAAGAAATGGAACTTCTTTTTTATAGAATATAGTCGTACTGCATGACGTCACGTTAGAACAAGCATTGTATGAAACTCATAATGGCCATATAATAGCAGTTCTTTCCACGGAATAAGTTGATTGTTATTACATCTTTGTTCGCGAGAAATCGCATTTCTATGAATGGAAACGTTATAATATTTGTATTACAGTTCGTGTTGAAAAAGAAAATAATCGAAATTAAACCAGAAATGTGTAATTACTGAAGTTAAAAACTGTCGTCTGAATGAAGTTATGCAACCGTGTCCATTAGCCTACACCAGTTATGTAACTTTACTATTGTTCGAGTCCTACATAACATCCCGCATCACGCAGTTTTCTTACGCATCAATCTTATTCATGCTTGGGAGAAAGAATCCGTGTTTGTAATGTTTAGTCAGGGAGCCAGTGTAGTCCTGTTGGAATTTTGTGATGAAAGCAAACCACCTAGTTAAATATCTTGGGTATATCATATCTTACCAAAAAACATGTGATGGCACTCTTAGAAATTGCTATTTTGAATATTTAATGAGATAAACCCAATATCAGTCCACTATTGTTAATTTTATTTAATTAACTTAAGTTTGTAATATGTTTAAATATAGGTTTATAAGGTCAAGAAATCTATTTCTGACATTTATTTAGACCTAAAGTGCATCTTGAAAGAGATACCATTTATTATATGGTGAATTTAATGTAAACATTTTTTTTATTTCTATAGCAAGTGTCATGAAAAAAGGTCCCATGGGAATTTGGTGATGAAAGCAAACCACTTATTTAAATATCATGGATATATCATATCTTACAAAAAGAACTTTGATGGCACTCTGATAAATTGCTCATATAGCAGCCAGAGCTGCCATTTTGAATATTTAATTAGGTAAGTTAACCAGTTCAAAACATTTAATTTTATTTCCACCAAAATGTATAATATGTTTATGATGACAAGAAATTCATTTCTAACATATATTTAGACCTAGCGTGTACCATTTAAAAGATACTATTTAGTATATGCTGAATTTGATACAAAAAATTTAATTTTTCAAACAGCAAGTGTCATGAAAAGATGGAAACTTGGTGATGAAAGTAAACCATCTACTCTGTTATCTTACATATGCCCTACATAACAAAATAAAAACATTGTTGGGACTTAGAAATTGCTCACATGGCCGACATACATGTAGTCGCTATTGTGGATATTTAATATCAATTTAAGACTTGATTTTATCTAAATAAACTATGAATTACATTTAATTATATCCAAATTTATTTATACATGTTGAATTTAAGATATTTATTTCAATCATTAGGGAGCAAGATTAATGTCATTGGGTTTTGATTATAAAAGCCACTGTCCTCAGATTCCTGGCCTCATCTCTTAGGAACCACCTGAACACAATAAATACACCTGATGACATTTTTAAAACTGTCTCAGATTAAACTTACAACAAGCGTTGCAATTTTCAGAATGTAATAAATTGCACAATAAAATCTTATACTATATGATCTACTCTTTCTTGTAAAATTCGCATTCTTAATTATATATGATCACTTGAAACCTTTTAATACATGTAATTGTCCTATTCATCAAGATCATCTTGTTCACCTATTAGATTCATCTTCACTAATTTGTAACTTTTTTATTCACCCTCCATTAGCATTAGGACAATTTAATCTGTTGATCCACATTTTGGTACGGGATGCCTGAACAAAATTTTTGGATTTGGCAACTTTATTGATTTGCTGACCACAATGTTGGTACTACTTGTTCAGTGAATTTTTTTTTTATTGTCAGACATCTCATGTCTACACACTATTGCCAAACATCCCTTGCAAACATTGATCATGTTATCATAACTTACATTTTCTATTATTATGCTTGCTCATCATGTCAATAAAAAAGATTCTTTTTTCATTGAATAAACCATTGATCATGCCCTCCATGGGACCGGAACTCTCCAGTTTTAAGTGGAACGTAGATGTAGTCAGTTAGAATATCTTCTCTGATTTGTTAGTGTGAAACTTTGCTTTGAACTAATTGTGACGGTGACGTGACCCCTGATGTTCTTCCTTAGCTTAATATATCGCACTTAGTCCTTGATGGATACTGGGCACAATGGCACATTTGTTCCTCAAATATTCAATAATAGATATAAGGATGGTTACAAATTTTGCTTACATATGAACATATTCAGTCTCTCCATTTTTTTTATTGATGTTGTGTAACAGTGCCATAAGAGTTCTAGATGATTAGTTCAAACCCGTAGACCTGTGAGGTATAAGTATATATAACTTTCATAATCTGTTCTCAAAACATCTACCATTTGTTCACAAAATATATATTCCTAAAAATGTAATTACTTTGAGAACTTGTCAGATGTTCATTGTTTCTTCTGAATCTATCTCACTGCTCCCATCAAATAAAATGCAAAATTAACAAACCTTCATACATCATAAATAGAAAAAGTACCTTCTATTGTGCCTTGATGAAAAGACATGATACAATTAATTAAATTATAAATATTTTATCAGTTCAATTTCAGTGCTAAAGAGAAAAGTGAAATTTGAAATTAAATTCAGAATATACAAGACATTCTTTAAACTGGTACATCTTAAGTGTCTGATATATCATATCTTTCAAAATGGATTTCTCGACATCATAAACCTATAATTAAACTTCAAATGTATTACAAAGTTTATTTGTATAAAATTAAGTTTTGAACTGACATTAGATTCGCCTCATTAAATATTCAAAATGGCAGCTAATTAGGCTATTTAGAGCTATTTCTCAGTACCATCAGTTTTTATTTAGTGATATAGGGCATACATAAGATAATTGACTAGGTGGTGTGCTTACATTACCAAATTCGTTTTGAAAGATATGATATATTGGATTCCATGATATTTAAATAGGTGGTTTGCTTTCATCACCAAAGCCCCATTGGACCTTCTTTTTTTTACAACACTTTCTCCCTGACAACTATCTTGCTAATTATATATTCAAAAATTGTGGCTTTACACCAGGTTGTTTGGTTTCATCACTAAATTCCCACGAGAATACACTTGCTCCCTGACTAATAGAAAAAAGTGAATTTTTACATTAAATTCAGCATATATACTAAATGGTATTTCTTAACTGGTGCATATTAGGTCTAAATAAATGTCAAAAATGGATTTCTTAACCTTATAAACCTATAATTAGACATATTACAAAGTTAATTAGATAAAATTAACAATTGTGGACTGATATAAGGTTTACCTCATTAAATATTCAAAATGGCCACTCTGGTGTCCATCATAGCAATTTCTCAGTGCCATCAAAGGTTTTTTTGTAAGATATGATATACCCAAGATATTTAAATAGGTGGTTTGCTTTCATCACAAAATTCCCACAGGAAAAATTTTTTTGACACTTGCTCTCTGACTATTATCATAGCTGCTTATGGATAATAAAATGATGGTTTACAAAATAATGGAGATAATTTATAAGTTTTCTTCAGTTAAAATTATATCTAAGTACATAATAAATAATATATCATGAATATAATATTATCAGTCCATAAACATTACATTTGTTAATGCAGAAAAAAAAAATATGTTTTGACAGAATTCACTAATTCTTTAAATATTAGGTGTTAACAAATACTGTAATTAACCTTTCGCAATAATATTTATTTTTTAAAAACATTTCTATTAAAACACCAAATGAATACAGTAGGCTGGATACATAATTATGGGGCTAACAAAATGTTTGGGTTTATATTGATTTCTTGAGTAAATGGTCTTATTTAAGTATGTAATAATTTCTTTATCTGTATGAATCATGTATACAAGGAAATAAAAAATAAAGAAATATCAACAAAGAAATAAAATGATAGAAAATTAACAGACAATAACAAAAACATAACAGTAACATACTAAAAATTATAGCAGAGGTGCAATATATATATTTTTTATATTATAACAATATATTTTGTAGCCAAAACCATCCTTTCTTATAAAGCAAAACTTTTTTGTATTTATCAATTCTGTTACAAACTACCCTTTAAGAATAAAATTACATATTTTACAAAAATTTATTACTGATAATAGGATAACAAAAATATGTTTTGAAAATGAATGGAATTTTCTCCTTATTTTCTTTCTCTTATTTTTTTTTTCTTCTTCCTAAGTCTCTGGAGATAAACTTCTTTTTTAACAATCTTTTATTTCTCAACAAAAAATAACAGTCAGGTTGAAAAGCATGGGCTTAGATCCCAGGGAGGGAGGAAAAAATGTCCCACCCCCCACTTTTTGGATGGGTGGGACGCCTATATAATTATCCCTCCCACTTTGTGCACAAGTCCACAAGGGATCTATAATGGCATCAATCCTGAGGGGATGGGGGAACATATCCTCCCAACTTTTGGACAGGGAGATAAGTCTGTTCCTCCCACTTTTTGGACAGGGGGGATGTTTCGTCCCCCCCACTTTCAGGAAGGGATTTTCACCCTTGTTGAAAAGCACATATAGACATGCAAATTGTTCTCAAAGTGCACTAGCAATCAAACTGAAAATAAAAAGAAACATTATGAGCATTTTCACAAAAATTGCTACATGTAAGTCCATATAAATATGAACCTGAGAAAATAAGTGTTTTCCAATTTCTAGTACGTGCATGCATAACATCCTAGTTGACAAAACCCAGAACACTGTTTGTGTAACACTGTATACAAATGAAAATTATGAGGGACCAATGACAAATACATTAAACATGGCATTTATTTAGTGGGTTTTTGTCATCCATTTATACCAATTTGGACTTACCAAGATTTATGAAAATACTCTTCTATTGGTCCTTGCTATATAGTATTAAATTTATAGGCTCTATCATCCATCTGCTTGTCAATAAGGCCAGACTTTTTATATTACTTGGTTCTCAAGTCCGCTGCCACGGGAAAGTCCCGAATTTTGTTTTGTTTTTTTGTATGTCATTGGACCCACCACTCGCAAAAATGGATAAAAAAAATTATTTTAATTTTCTTTATTTTTAATCTGTCCTCCGCTGACATTTGTCTCGCCTTAGTTAAAATAAAGATGAAGCATTTCACACAGTGAATCGAATCATAGTAAAGGTATCGTCCAATGAGAATTGTTGTTTCATGCGAGCAAGTATATCATGGTGGCGTGGTTTATTGTCATTCACCACCTTGAAGGAAAATCTAACCGCAGCTTCGCTAATGGCAGTGACTGTCATACTAGAGATCCCCGATGAGTGGAATGAGCATTCTGTTAGCACTATAATAGGCGCCTTGTCATTGTGATGTGGGAGTTGTGCATATGGTGACCGATTCCTAGTCTGATCAAACCACTGGAAACTGCTTCTGTTTGTTTTGTTTATCACAAAACTTCAAAATTAATACATTTAAAGATTTGTTTCATTCCAAAATTATGAAGTTTACCTCTCAAATGTCAGATGTAGGACTACATGTGCCATTAGTTGGGAGTAGTAGCAGATCCAGGAAGGGTCCAGTGTCCTGATCCCCTTTTCTCGTATTTTATTTTATTTTTACCTTTTAGAAGTGTGTCACAAGTCAAGGATATAAATTATATTCAGATAATGGGTTATCTTATTTTTTTTTAATTATTTGTCTGTTTAGTAAAGTTTACTTGTATAATTTAGTACTGTGTCTGTTTAGTACAGTTTTAACTATAGTTTATTATAAGTCAAGGTTAGGTGTGCTGCACATGCATTTAATGATCTGCACTGCAGACAAATTTTAACCAATGAGAAGAGAGTATAGTGTATAAATAGGATAGGCACCTTTTTCCTATCTTTTCTCCCCGGACCCAGTGCCCTTGTCTAATGACATTGGGCCCGTGGCGAGCGTGTCCGAACCAAACTGGACGTGGGCATGTCTTAAAACTACTTGAAGTGAAGTGAACTGAGGAGAACATGAACTGATAAAGACCATGAACGGAAAGGATTAAAACTGATTTTTGTTTATGTGTAAAAGTGGAGGAATTGTTTGTAGACATTCCAGTTTCATACTTTGTTGTCATTATGGATGACAGATATATGACAGATAGATGACAACTACATTACTCAGCACTTGTCGTCGTTGTGGATGACAATTACATTATTCAGCACTTGTCATCGTTATGGATGACAACTAAATTATTCAGCATCCCTCGTCGTTGTGGATGACAACTATATTATTCTATAATCATCGTTATAGTGGATGACATTTCAAAGTTCAACTTCTTTATAACCATCATTGTGAATAATGGACTACTCGACATAATCATTGTTGTGATAAAATATTTAACAAGTTCAGCAATGGTTTTAATTAAGTAACATTCAATTGTAATTGTGTTTTATAAACTAAATAACATTTAACGTTTTATTGACTTTTGGAGGATTTCGTCATTATCTTATTATAACTATAATGGACATTTTATAAAGTGGTGGAAGCAGACATATTTTTTTTTCTCTTCTCATAGTGTTATAATGATGCAGCATGTGTGATGAAATATATACAGTATTGATTAATAAGACTTTATTGGATATCCTGATAAATAATTTTAAAAAAGTTTTTTTTTTTGTGGGCTACATGGAGGTGAAGGGCTTTGGGATTTGTTTTGGGTTTTGTGTTGAGGGAGTGAAAGGACTAACCTTGTATGAAAGTTGTGGGGGGAATATATGTATATATATATTGTGAAATAAATTGTGTTTTTGTAAAGTTAAGCGTGTTTCAGTTGACAGGTTGTGACAGAGTGAAAGGACTTGAAAATTAACATTACCTATTTAGACACCTCCCCCCCCCCCACCCACCCTTTGCAAATCCTGCATCCATGATTGTGTGGGGGAAGGTACTCTTGAAATTTCAACCACTTTTATATACATGTATGTTATGTTTACTTGTTCTTTGTAAGTACCTCTTCAGCTTTAGATTTACATGCAAAATTAAGGTTACTCCTTTTCAAGGATAAGGCCCCTAGTATTTGATGATTTTAACAGATCAATCTTATTAACATAATATGAAGGGATTTTAAGTCATTTCAAAGAAAAGTTGAGGTATCATAATTATGAAGCACATGACTGGTTAAAGGTTGTTGAATATAGATGTCTCAAAAGAACCTAGTGGGTGAGTTCCTAATGTAATGAAGAAACTCATGATTGGTTAATGATCAATAAAATGTTTTATATGAGTTAATTTGTTGACTTCTTAAAGTGGAAGGAATACAGATGTCTTAAACTGAGTAGTTGGATTCCTACTGTCATCAAGTCCATGATTGGTTAATTATAGAATGAAAATGTCTCATACAAGTTCATTGGTGGAATTCCTATTGTCACAAAGCAAATAACTGGTTAAAGATGGCTGGGTTTCAAGTTGTCTCAGAGATGTGATGAGTGGATGAATTCCAACTGTCATGAAGCCCATGATTGGCCTAGGAGAGCAGAATCTGGTTCTCTCAAGTGAGCTGAGTGGTTGAGACGCCGGTGGTGTGGGCTGCCTCGTGGTCGGAAGAGTCTGAAACAAATGATTGCAGTCTGAGCAGCTTGGCTACTTGCTCTACACTACAGCTAGCTTGTTATATCCTGCTCAAAGAAACAACACAGAGTTATCACCTGCTGGTCACAGATATTATAGCAAATACACACAAGCAGTTTATAGTGACTTTCTTATCATTACTCATCATTTAACATTTATTTAAGTCTGAAATTCATTTTAGTTTTTTCATGAAATAGCAACTAATGAGTGCAAAACGTAAGTGAAGATAGGTTAACATGAACACATAACAGACTTACTTCTCTTTGCAAAGAAGATGCTGGTTTGTAGATGCAACCCCTATAAGATCAAGTTCAGAACTGCCCAAAGAATGCTGCCGGAGCCTCTTGTTGGACTGTGGCTGATGTTTTGAATCCATGACAACTTGGGTGTGACTTCGACTCAAGGACTCTAATCTCCTAACAGGAAAACCTGTAGAAAAGTGTTTGTCATATAAATCAAGGTCACAACTTCTGTAATTATGACTGTGTTTCTTTAACATACATCAACTATTGGGTTCTTCATCATGGGTCATTAAAATTTTGTAAGTTTTTTAAAAGCCCAAGCATTTAAATACTTTAAACAGTATTTTAAACACATCTATAGATAGTGTCTGGTAAGTAAACTGTTTCCATTAAAATATTTAACTTATATTTGGTTCAGTAAGTTCTGTCAATTACCTCTGGGTTCAAGTAGTGATGTATTCACCCGCTGTAGATGTCCTGTCAGGTTGCCTGGCTGAGTTCGTAGCTGCATAGGGATGAACTTATTGTGAGTTTTGGCAGACTGGTTTTCTGGGATTTCAGGAACCATTGTATTTTGACCTGTGCTTCCAGAAAAAATCATCTTTGTTGGCAAACCACGCTCCATGGATTTTTTCAAAGCTGGCCTATAGAAAAAAAAACATTGTATAAGACAACAGTTATATCTTTTTTTACTGCATTTTTTATAATTATTAAAATAACTTTATTATAGGTTATAAAAAAATAAGAATATTTTAACGATTTAGAAAACTTATTATGTCTACACTAAGTAAATATACCCATTCAAAAACATTTTCATCAAACTTTTTTTTTTAGCAATATTCATTGCAAAGTCTATTTCCTACAGCAGTTTTAGGAAAGTTTTATAACTTAAAGATAATGATATAAATAAACATTTATTTTGCATAAAAAAGTACTATCATTTTCACAATATTTAAACACATTACAATAACAGCAAGTTTAGTTTGAAGTTTTGTTTAAAAAATTATATGTTTTTATTATTTATATTATTATAAATATATATATTTTTTTTTTTTAGTCTAACACATTTATTCACTTCAAGTAATAATGAATAACTATGTCAATAAACAATAAGAGATGCCCACAACTTTCCTCTGTATCCCAAGCCTTGTTATATCATGACAGATACTTAACTTCTGAGTGCAATGACACATTCAAAGGAAACAGACAGGAAATAAGTTTCATTTTCAAATAAATGTTTTGAAGGCTTATTAATGACCACTTCAGTTTTGAATACAGAGATTAATTAATCTAGCATATACCGTACTCATTTCTCATTAATTATTATTTCTGAAAAAAGATTGATTTTTTTTTGTTTAATCTGGTATTTTCACACATATTTCAATGCAATGACTAATATTTTCTCTGAAACATCCTTCCATTATTTATAATAATGTAGTGTAAGATATCTCCAGAATTTGAATTCTGATATTTATTTTGACTAAAAATTTGATGCTCATTTTCTTAATAACTATTATTTTTGTAGATGTCACTTTCTTGCAATGATGAAGCAAATTATTGTAGGCTCATTTTAAAGGGGATCAAAAACAGTTTCCTCCGCCTTTTTTGTATCAATCGAAAAACCTGAATATCATCAAAACACTTCTTAAACATAATTATTGTATATTTATATTTGATTATAAATATAATAAAATATAATAAAACATTATCTGTCTGCTTTTTGTGTGCAAATAAAAAGATTTATAAAGATACAAATGCTATCGCAAAGAATATTAATTTTGCACTATGAAAACAACCAATCACAAACACTGTTTCATACATTCTTTTATTTCAGAACAGAAAGAGGGTGACCAGTCTTCAAGATATTTCTATTATGGTGTTTACTGGCTTTTGAGAAATGAACATTCGTGTCAGCCATTTAAGGCAATGCTAAAACATTCAGGTAACCTATTTCATTTTGTAAAGACTTTTACAGAATATGTTAGCATGTTAATAGTGAATAGTGATAAGAATTATTCAATAAAAAATGTGCAAATGAAAAATAAATTAGACAAAACTTGACATGTACAAATGTATGTAATGGGCAAACAGAATATTGTTTGCATAATAAATAAATGTTTGACATCTTCCAGTAATCAGAAATATTAATTAAAAAATTAATTTTGTATATAATCAAATTACATGTATTGGTACATGTACTTCTAGAACTGATTTTTCCAACAAATCACACTTTTTATTATTATTTTTTTACCTTATAAAAATCAGAAAAATATAAAACTGTATTTATATTTTCCAAATAAAAATAAATAATAAAATATTTAAATAAGTATGTAAATGGTTCAGTGATAATATGGAACACAGCAACTAAGTCTGGGATACTGCACATCTCACTGAATCAACCTCAGCCTGCAGAACAACAGTTACATTGCATGCTGCAGAACAACAGTTACATTGCATGCTGCAGAACAACATTTACATTGCATATGCTTCTGTTGTTACTATGGAAACAGGTCAGTTAACCACCCTATGGCATTAATGACAATGATGGCAAAAAAAGGCATAAATCGTGATGGTTTCCCTTATGCGAATAGTTCTACCATAATTAAATGAATAATTGATTATAAGTCACATACAGAAAGTATATAACATCACAAGATGCAGTTGCCAAAACATAGATGCAAGTTGAGAGCATTGAATGTGTCAGGCAACAAAATGTGACCCATTTGAGTTATAATATTGGACTATTAAATTGTCTCTAGCGGTGTCTTTTACTTTTATTTACTAAACAATTTGATACAAATTACAATGAAAACAAATCTGAGCTCAAAAATGTATTTAAAAATAAATGGATTCATTAAAACAAACCCAAAGTGGGCCTCAAAGTTTGTGATAATGGTGAAAAGGTTTGAAAATATGGCTGATCAATGATAGCTGCACTGTAGACCTAGCCTCATTCATTCTAGAGTCTTTTATAATGGCTGAATTACAGGCCTTTCTCTATTGCTCTTGGTACTAATAAATGTTCACCAGGCTAGATAATACAGTCCAGGCTGGTAACATTAAAGGTTGTTTTGCAGCTATTGACTAAGTTCTGCAGAAACTGTTGCTATATTTAGCCATAGTTTGAATCAAACTTAAAAGTTTAATGCCATTTTAATAATGAAAAATGATAAGAAATAATGCATTAAAAACCATTATCAAGTTTTATTACTATAAAACATTCAATAATTGTTGACAGTCGCCTTCATTAATGAAGAAGTGCTCATTATTATGAGCATTCAAATATATCTACTGACTAAAAATATTTCATTTCTGTATATCACTTATTCATTTAGTTTTCTCAGTTGACTGAATTCACTGCAATGAGTATCTACTAGTGGGATATATATTAATATAATTATGATGACTTTGCTCTATAAACCAACTTAATTGTTAAATACAGTTCATATATAATTATAATAAAACTTGTCATTGGCTTTCATGTTAAAATAAATTACAGTGGGAGGTATTCAAATGCAATTATTTTCTTAATACATGGAGCTTTTTTAAAATTCAATTATTTTAAGCTTACTGAGAAAGAAATGATTTAAAGTGTGTCATGTTTTAAGGTGTCACTTTGTAAATTAAAAGAAGTGTTTCTCAAATGACACACCAACATTTTGTTTGGACAGTGGTATGTACTTTGCAAGGTCAAGTTAAAGGCATACAAAAAAAAAGTATAACCATTTTTTTTTTTCTTTCAAAGTACATGTGGGTCATTCTCATGGAGTTGTGTAATTTCATGTAATTGAGTTTAAAATTATTTGTCATCGTCAGTTCATCACATTTTATAACTCCACAAAGT
>JAULBS010148176.1:0-12299 GCA_032355785.1 Symmetromphalus regularis
GTTTCGCATTTTGCTTTGAACAGATAATTTTGACTCGCAGTTCGTTTTTTTCCCATCGCAAATTGCGATGCGACACCATTTATTTTGTTCCTTGGTATTGTGATAGCAGGTACTTTGGAACGAAATTCATATGTGGGGGGTGGGGGGTGGGGGGGGGGCTGCTCGCGATTCTGAACAGAATTTACCGGTGAATAATTTAACAATGAACAAGAACATATTTATGGGAATTATTGGGGGTGGGGTTGGGGGTCGTTACACAACCATACTGTCTTGTGTACATATACTTTTTTTTTTTAACAATATCCTTTTCCTCGTTTATGTTACACAGTTCAGTGTTATTACGACAGTGATCATAAGTAATGACAGTACGCATTTATCATATACGCACCTTAGACACCTAAACACTATTTTTTGTCCTTCATATTCAACAAGAACTGGAATGAATGCTGGTGAGTCTGTTGAAGTTCCTTGGGGTTTTAGATTGCGAGAAATATTAACTGAAGCTGAAAAACTCCGCCCCAGGACACAATATATAAAAAGAAAACAAATTATGTCTCCCGTATTAAAGCAAGCTCTTTATGATGTTTGATTAATATTACAAGTACAATCCGCTCGTCCACTGTGACGTAAGTAACACGATCAATCAGTTTTATTGAGTAGAATTTTATCTGTACAAGATTTACACTCTTAGCAAAACTGTATTTAATTGTATGTCTAGTGCCAGTGTTGATGAATGCGGTGCTTCTTAAATTTAGCTCTAGAGTATTAAACGTGATTTTTTTCTCACTTTTGTTTCGTGCCTGCGTCAGTTTTTAATTCGTGCGGCAATCTAGAGTACGGTTGAAACTTTGTTTGATCTGTTTTGATAATCTCGTGGAATGTCTAGGAGATTATAAAGATGACACAATTTGTCACAAGTAAGCGGCTTTTAGAAGTGTTTTTATGTAACTTGACATTTTAAATTTAGTTATTAAGTAACGCGGCATTTTCGCTTGTAATTATTTTTGGCAAGAAAGTGAATTTGCTTGATATGGATTTTCCCTCTGATTGGCCTTGTCCCGTTTTTACTTGTTGGAACGGGATATAGCTCAATCGGTAAAGTGTCCACCTGTGAAGTTATCGGTCTTTGGATCGATCCTTCTCACTGGACCCATTTGCAGTTTGGGCTAATTTCCGTTCCAACTAGCTGTCCACAACTAGTTCATCAAAGGCCGTGGTATTTGCTGTCTTGTCTTTGGAACGGTGCATATAAAAGACCCTTGCTGCTTATCGGAAAGAGTAGGTTATGTGGCGGCAGCGGGTTTTCTCAAAAAAATATGTCAGAATGACCATAATTATGATTGTCGCCCAACAGAAGATGATAAGATAAACATCAATGTGCTCTAAAGGCGTTGTTAAATAAAAACAACTATACTTTCTTTGTTCCGTTTTTACTTGTACCTTACTGAGCAGACAGTCGCAATTTGCCTGTAGGTGCCACTCCACCATTAATTCATGCTTGAACGTTAATGTAATTACTGTATCAGAAGACTTGCAATAAACTGCAGCACAATATCAATAAACACATGCAGTTCAGGCCCGTACGCAGGGTGGGGGGGGGAGTGCAACGGATGCGCAAGCACCCCCCTAAATCTGTCAAGTCCGTAAATGCAAATTTGGATTGACGCTAATTTACTAGAATAACGTTAAAAACGAAAATAAAACATTCGGGCCTTCACAAACGCACACCCCTGAAGAAAATCCTGCGTACGGGCCTATAATATAATAATGGAAATAGGCTTGATATTCAAAAACAGTTTAATAAAAAATCTAGTATTAGATAACTATAGGTTTATAATAAACAAAAATAAAACATAAGTTTGTATTAAAATATAGAGTTTAACAGACTAGGGAAATACCTTAACTGTAATACACTATTTTAACAAGTACAATGTATTTGTTTTTATTAAAAATAAAGAATAAATTACATATGCCCTTCAATAATAAGTGTGTAGGGCATGGGCGACAATGTAGCTTTCTGGAAGGGAGGAGGGCGGCGCAAGGGGTTCCTAGAAATGGGGGGGGAGGACGTAGCCGAGTGTTCCTGGAAACAAGGTGAGGGGCAGAGTCGGGGTAGTGTTGAAGCATGCTCCCTTAATTTGGTTTTGAAAACACACATTTTTAAAAATACCTTTTCTTGCTAAAAGCTTTAAATTGTAACAGAACCCCTGTATACTTCGGTATATTTGCGCTAAAACCACATGGCTAAGTATTACACTGATAACATAAAGCGAAATACTGGAAAAGATTATTATTTTGGCATTTTAATTTCAATTTATCGAAGCAAAAAGTGGGAGGGATAATTATACAAGCATCCCCCGTCCAAAAAGTGGAGGTATGTATCCCCTTCCCCCGTCCCCGGGATTTACGCCTTACCATTCATTACATCCGTACAATGTTTTTTAAGAAGTAATGTCCTGTTAAAGTATGGGTAGCTGTCGAATAAATAGGAACCTTGACCTTATATCTACAATTAAAGGGCCATACTGACAGTTGGACAAGGTGGCAGTCCTCCCTAAAGTATTTGTTTTGACGGCAGCTATGGTAATCTAATCAATATACACATTACAAATACACACAGAACCACATGGATGTTGCATATATTAATATAACCATATATATCGTCACCGAGTTTCAAAACTGAATTTGCTCAGCGGAAGTTATTCTCGATTGGCTTCGGAAACCTTCGGGAGTGTTCGTTATAATTGTTGTACCCAGTAATTTATTCCGGAACAAACGGAACTTCTCGCCTCTTTTCGTGAAAAATAACAACAACAAAAACAACGATGTCGGAATTCAACGAGATTTGATAATTGAGAGACTCTGTAAGAGCCATATTTATAAAAGTAGTATAGTTGTTATAACTAAAACGTGTTTTATCATTAAAACATCTGTATGAATACGGCTCATAGTGCTTTTGTAAACAGATTTGCAGTTTTCACTTGACTGTGCCATATTTTAATAAGATAACGAACACACCCGATAATACCCGAACACACCCGGTAATGCTAATGGTTAGTTTGAGGTTTGGCAATTTCATGTTTTAATCCTGACAATCTTAGCTGCCCACAATTGAAGTATTTTTTCAGGAAAAAACTGTGAATACTCTACACCCAAAGGCCTATAAAACATTTTGCACATACCTAATAAATGGAAATAAATCAGACATTTTTTTTTTGTTCGGCGACTTAGGAATCTTGCTGTAAAAATCTACATTCCGAGGAAAATTACTTGAGGCCCTATTAGCAACAAAGAATATTTTACAAAATATATCAAAGACAGGACAGCACAAGTCAGTCCTTTACCAAACCATTCGTAGATCACTGGTCGGTACACGTTATTGTACGTTTCCCTACTGATTCTGATAGTGCAATCACTCTGGATTGGAACAAATACTGATATTAAAAATATATCTTAAGCGAATCTCTGATAACAAATCACGTGTCTACAAAAATTACTTTAAACAGTTCATATCAAGTTATAGGACCTATAATAACAAATCACGTGACTACCAATATTACTTTAAACATTTCATATCAAGTCTCTGGACCGATAACAAATCACGTGACTACCGATATTACTTTAAACAGCTCATAGTTCGTGACTGATCCAATAATAAAGCAAGCAACTACCCATATTATTTTAAACAGTTTGTACCAAGATACAGGATCGATAACAAAAGACGTGACTACCAATATTACTTTAAACAATTCGTATCAACTTACAGGACCGATAACAAATCACGTGACTACCAATATTACTTTAAACATCTCGTATCAAGTTGCATGACCAATAATAAAGCAAGCGACCACCACTATTACTTTAAACAGCTCATATCAAGATACAGGACCGATAACAGTTAATCGTTGGTAGCAAGCGACAATGGGCCGATAACAATATTACTTTAACAATGTAAATACACTTTTAACAATAGCTGCATCTTTCAAAATATATATGCATTGTGGATCAACAGTTGAGTTTTAGCTGCTCATATATCGTGAGGTTACGATATGGTACTAGTGGCGGATCCAGAAAATCCATTGGGGGGGTGGGGGGAGGGTCTTGGGGCAAATAATATGATGCCCATTCCTCGGATTTTTTAACATTAAAAAAAATACAAAATAATGATAATATATTTTTTTTAATGTTATTTAAATCGCAAAATTTAGGGGCCCCCTGGAGCCCCGCCCTAGATCCGCCACTGGGCACCAAGAAAATATCCGTGAATCCCGGCCATTTAGCTCAGACTTAACTATTAACACACACACACAGGGGTCGAACTACTGTTAATAATTAAAAAATATATATTATTATTATTATTACTATATCTCTTTTTTCTTATAATTTTATTTCTCGCAACTATAATACTCAAACATTTTACATATTCATACATTCGTTATCTTAAAATGGCAATATTTATTTTGGTCCACTTTTTGATTCAGTCGGGCAAACGTTTTTCACTGCGATTTTTTCAGTGAAATTCGACCCCTGCATATCGTAGGTTTGGGTAACAAATGAAAATGTTTATAACAATACATACTGATATGTAACAATAACAGTAATAAAATCTACACATCTATAAATACACTACTGTGAAAGATAAATATATATATATTTTACAGGGTGTCAAAACATTAACATATTATAGTAATGAAACATAGACAGGGCCGTACCCTGATCGAAATCCAGGGGGGGTGTGGCATTACTTTTTGTAAACGAATTATATGACCAGCATTATTATAAACAAATTATGTGACTAGCATTTTAGAAGTTTAGGTGGTGGGCGGGGGGGAACATGCTCCCCATGACAATTTTTAATGAAAACACTATACAAATAAAAACCTGAGATGGAGTAAAAAACAAGAATTCACTGAAGGGGCGTTACCCCCACTGCATCCCCGGGGGGTACGGCCCTGATAGACATACGACAACACTATCAAAACATTAATATGTTTCTGCAATCAAGAATTACCATCTTTTTATTTGACGTTTTTTGAGTCCCACTTTGACCATTTTGAATGTAAAATCTCGGACCGAATATTTCCATAGTAACCATTTTGGAATTTGATAATGACGTAATGTTCAGTGCTATATGTACTACTCAAAACAATTTAAGGGTCAAAGGTACATGTATGTATTTTTAAGCCAGGTAGGGTTAGAATATCCATCTTTGTGTCGTCAGTTGGAATATAGACATCTCGCTATTATATTTAAAGACATGCAATAATTACAATTATCTTTAGAAACTTTTTAATTAAACCAGATTTCCTTTTCATGGATTTGAAGCAAGAACCAAGCAAGACTAAACTGACAACATGTCTCGAAACACCCATTGTGGCAACTCATGCACCATTTGTACATGTTTTGCATGAATATCATTCCATGCATGCCAATTGTGATAATAAAATGGATGAGTATTTTCCTTTCATCATCATTTTAAATTTAAGCTCTTTAGCTTATATTAATGGCAAAAATATTTTGACACTTAACTTCTTTTGAGTAGTGTATACAATAGGGGTGCAACGATACGGCCAAAACGATATGGCGATATACAGAGATAGAGCAAACCCATATTGCGATACATACCGCAATACCGTTTGATTGATTACCAAGACGTGATAAAGTCGTATTTTTTAATACTATCATACTAATTACTAAACATATCTTAGGCAGGCAGACCTGTACCAATTTCTAATGAAAAAAGATAATATTTAGACACAGTAGATTAATATGTTTTAATTAAGTCTTTTATTTTTTTTATAAATACTGTCATAGTAATAAAGGTTTTATAATAATCTCAGATGGTTTCTCATTAGGTAGATATATCGCAATACTCGAAACCATATAGCGGTATGTTACGCGCGCGGCCAGTATTGCAATATACCGGTATACCGTTGCGCCCCTAGTATACACGCAACACCTATATTCTAAAATGGTTAAAGTGGCAGTCCGCATAAATAAAAAAATAAAAAAGATATGAGAACAAAATTGATTCCAGAAAAATATCAATTTTTAAAACAGTGTGTGGTTTTCACTAATAAAATATGTTAAAACATTGGACACCATAGAATAAAAACAATTAAATTATATTTTTAATAAAACATACAAAAGAGTATTTCAATGAGGTATTACAATTTGCAGTATTTCCTGAAATAAAAACCTGAGACATCAAATGAAAAGCATGCTAAATAAAAAATATTAATACAAATACAATGTATATCATTGCTATTTTAAATAGTGACCATATAATTTGAATACATTCAATTTCTTTTACAATATGATCAAAATTAATCTCCAATATTTAAAAATTATGTTTGTATAATTTAATTATTTGTTTCTAATCACTAAAATATCAAAAAGTGGGGTTAGAGGATAATGAATTGACTTCATATATAAAATTAAAAAATTAAGACCCAAGATTTTTTTTTATCTTTAGTTTCTCAAACAAAGGCCCCCGAAAATAGGGTAGGAGAGAGGGAAAGAAGTTACAAAATAGCTTAGATGGAGAAAACTAAATTTAGTATAAAATTAATTTTAACAGTTTTACTCATTTAACTGGTCATATGCCTGCATACTTCTATATTCACCCTCTATGAAAAGAAATTATTCATCTTCAAAGTATAAATTTAATGTTTTTGTTTAAACAATGGTGCAGGTTTTTTTCTTTTCTTTCTTTTCTAGAATCCAGGTCAGTCGGCGGAAATAAAATAAGTTGCAATTTTCATTTTTAATTTTATCTTAATTTTGCAAAATGTAGGGTCGTGAAACAAATAACAATAAAAATTCTTGCCCTATTTTATTATACGTCTATATAGCATAGACGTAAAATAATACTCTGAAACTTTCACTACCAAATTAACACGTAAGGCCAGAGGTTTTTTTCTGTTTATTGTTCGTTTCACGAACCCACCGACCCTTCATTTTGCAAAATTAAAATAAAATTAAGTGAAAATCCACACTTATTTTATTTCCGCCAACTAGAAAAGAAGAAAAAAACCTGTAACTTGCTGGATCCCCACAATAGCGATTGATAATAAATACCATAGCCAATATGGTTCCACTGCCCAGGTTTTAAACAAAAACATTAAATTTACACTTTGAAGTTGAATAATTTCTTTTCATAGGGGGTGAATATAGAAGTATGCAGGCACATGACCAGTTAAAACTCGTAAAATTAATTTTATACGTTTTATTTTCTCCTCCCAACTTTTGCTTACCTCCCTCCTACCCTATTTTTTTTTTTTTTTTTTTTTTTTAATTATTATTATTTTTTTGAAAGGGGTGAGCTATATTTGAGAAAAAAAGGCCTGACGTCAGTACAGTATTTTGGTTTTGTCAATTTTAATATTTATTTAAACATGAATGTGCATGTGTTAAAAATATTACCTTTACATTTCAGTGTACAAACGCATTGCCATTTTATTTTAAATGGATACACTTTTATATAATATTAATAAATCGAACATTTATTCAAAATATACACTGAGATAAAATGTAATCATTACATAGACTTATACATAATTATATGCATGAACAATTCAATAATATAATGAAAATGTACAGTAATTTATAAATAATGCAGGAGAAATGACAAATTGACATAGTAAGCAACAAAACATAAACGTGATTTTATTCAGAACATTTAACTGAAATCTGTTGTTTTATGGAGGGTCTAATATGGTAATATATACTGAAGACCAAAAGAAATCATACCAGATGAATTTTGGTAAAAATCAAAATCAAAACCATAATTTTAAAAATTTCATATTAAATCTCAAAATCATTACGACATACGGATGACTTAGCCAGAATTTTGTGTTGAAGTTGGTCCATCTAATTGGGAAGACTTTTAACAATTTAAAGAAAAAATTGATGTTTTAAAAATTATGGCTGTAGGATCATAGTTAATATTTAATTCTATTTGGGTGAATTAAGAACACATTTTGGTTTTATCTATTTGGTATTTTTAAAGCTATGCCATTTTGATGATGATGTGTCTGAAACAGCATGATGTCGTTTTGATGATTTAGCCTGCATACTGTAGATATTCCAAAACACGCAGGAGTTATCTTCCCTTCCTCACCAGATGGCTCTTCCAAACAGCAGCAGAAAGAGCAGGAATGTACCAGATTTAATCTGAGAACTTTTTGATGTTCCTATAATTAGAAACTGTAATTTATTATTTGATTCACTGAAAGAAAATCCAGAATATATTCCAAACCATATTTCACAGTAAGATAGAATCCAAAGGATAATAATGGACAACAATCGTGAATCGCTGTAAAAAAAAAGTGTTTTCTAAAGGTGAACATATGACTCAAGAAAGATGGCCAAACGTTCAGTGTAGGACCCTAAAAAGTGTTATCTAAAGGTGAACATATGACTCAAGAAAGATGACCAAACTTTCAGTGTAGGACTCTAAAACTCGTAGTTCTATGCCAAGAGGCCAACCTGATCCCCCTCTGCTCTGGTCTGGACTTACCCAAAACAAACAAACAACCCCCAGAAAAAGAAGATACTAAAATATAAAATAAATGTCTTACTTAAACACGCCGTGTCTTCAAATGGAGCGTATCCTTCCTGACACTTACACCCTCCAGTAGTCATTGTCCACTCCCCTTCTGCAGTACACGTACTTTTAGGATCATAAGCTAGATCGGAATTCGGAACGCAGTCTCCGAGAACTTCCTGGTCCTCCGGCAAGGCGAACGTCGGACGGAAAGTAGCGAAGGCCTTTGTGGTGTTAGAACAGAACCGGGTAAAGATTCGGACTGAGAGCAGCCTTGTGCAAGAACCGCTGTCCTGGAAACCCACCGATAGGAACGGTTTCTTGTTGTTTATATTAATAACTGTTGAGAGTTCGTTAATAACAAGCGTTGCTGTGGTATCTGAAAAAAATGAAGATTAGTCCAGTCATTATACCCAACCCCGTGCGTTTTTCGAGGGGACCTTTTTTTTATGATTGAAATTCATTACTGACGTGCCTGTGATGAAAATTAGTCTGGGAGTCTTTTTTTACACCTGTCGTTTGGCGGCCATCTTTAAAAATGGCCGCCATTTTTTGAATAATTTTCAAAATCTCAACCAGAGAAGCGATTTTTATTTTTTAAACTGCGTTATATAGGTACTGAAATAATCTATAAATCATTTCCTTACGCCGTTTCAAAATCTCTGATAGTTTTTTAAGCATAACAGTCCTTTTGAAATATAATGGCATTGTGTATGTATATTGACATATACACTCTTGGACCCCAGAACCCAGGATTTATTAAAGAGAAAGCTGTTTTTATAACCTGAATTTATTACTGACATGTCTGTGATGAGAATTGGCATGTGAGTCGTTTCCCAAAATTTCCCGTTTGGCCGCCATCAGTACAAAAAGAATAAAATAAGAAATATAATTTAGATGGATATTATTAAGTAATAATGACGAATAAAATAACGACAACTAAGTATTATGTTCGTGTATATAATATTAAAGTTTAAGCGAAAAATAACCACTTTCTTGTCTACTGTACTGAATATAGTATTATAAGTAAATTCCTATAACAATTTGTTTAAATTAAACCATTTGATAAAGTTTAAAAAAAAATAGAAGAGTATCTTCTTTCGGTATTTGTCGGTAATTTTCGATAATTTCCGTATGCTTATATTAACTCTAAAGCAATATTCAAGTAAATATTTAGTTTATTACTAAAACATGTTAAATTGTTGGACACAGTCAGTAGCGTCCAGGGGGTCAGGACCTCCTTTTCCTCGTATTAAAAAAAAAAAAACCAGTGGAAGGACGTGAATATTAACCACTTTTCCCCAGTCCTATTCACCCATCACATTTGGAACCCCCCCTTTTCTGAAATCCTGCATCCGCGCCTGATAGTATAATATCACTTTAAGATGTTACCTGTGACGTTTACGTTATTGGTGAGTATGATAAGTTTCTTCCACTGGGTGTGTAGTGGCACGGGCAGGACCGAGGGTCGGTCCAGCTCGTAATAGTACACGCCCAGCTGACACACCGGAACTTCGTCATCGTCACATGGTTTGATGGAGTATTTCAACCTCAACCAGAGATGAGAGCTGCCATTGGTCGGTACGCCTGGCGTAGTAATCCAGCTATTGGCTCTCTCTCCATTGACGTCACAGATGCTGTAAAATCGGACGAGTCTGTTGTTTTCTTTGTGAAGTTCCTCCTGCCACTTGAAACAAGAACAACAAAAAACAGTGCAGTGACGGGATTTTAATATGCGACAGTGAATTATGTTATAATTATCTTAGTTCAAAATGGCAACTAGGTGCGGTCCGCTGTTGAGTCGCATTAAGAATTACTTGATTGACGACATTACAACTTTAAATGTGTTTAAAATGTGAGTATATCAACGAAAAAAAACAAAACAATCATGCGCGGTTCCATGGTGGGGGTGGGGGGTGGTGGTACACCCGGCGCACGTCCCCCTAATTTTCGGACAATGAAATTTTTTCTTGTAAAACCTTAAGCGACATTACTTCACATGGCCTATATTTTTAGCTTCACAGCAGTTGCCCCCCTCCTATTAACAATTGTTGGAACCGCCCCTGACAATAATATAAAAATAAATAAACGTTAGGGGTCATCCATTTTCCCCATCATTTTCATGAGCGCATAAAACGTACTTTGGGGAGGGAGTGTGTTAAAGGGTCATGCATACTTTTTAAAAATAATAAAATAAATGACGATAATTCCATTTCGGAAATCATAATTATTTTTCCTTTTCAGTTTGTGCGCTTTTCGGGGGAGGGAGAGAGTTCGGAAAATATGTACGTTTTGTAAGCTCGTGAAAATTATGAAAAACAAATTGATGACCCCTTATAGGTTTTAATTATATTGTAAGTATACCACTTTAGTCATGGTTACAATTAAGTTACTATAGCTGCTTGTGTAGAACTGGTAGATATAAGAAAATACTGCAAATAGGTAAGGTGCAATAAAAAAAACGATTCTGCTGTGAAGTCAATTGACTCACTGCTGGGAAGACTGGACCGGTACCACTAAAGCAGGCAGGGGTGTACAGGATATATTACATAACCCAATAAACCGTTTTGTCTATCAAATGGGATGTCTGTCTTATGGGACGTATGTCTTTTGGTAGGAAACTTTAGTTATTTGGCCATGACAGCGGAATCAACATTTTTTCACGCCATCTATTTTGCGATTAAAATAACATTTAAAAAATATTATTATTTTAATATTAAACGCATACTCCCACGGATCCTTGACCTAATTAATTTCCAAACAAAGAATTAATTTTAAATATAAATATTTGATTTGTCCTTTGAATTACTTCATTCAACTACTTACATAACAACCGCATCTCGCTTATTATCAATATTTTAAAAATAGTAATGAATCATGCTCACAGACAAATAAATCGAAACACAAAAATAACGTTTTTTTCCCGTTTATTTTAAAACTTGTAAGTATTTTTGAAGCTGCAAAACCATTTCGTACCTACTTCCCGTACCTACGATGAGTTCCGATGTTGAAATTTAATTTGTTTAAATATGAAAAAAAATCGATCGAGTCGACATGGAATTCCCTCAGTTAAAATGTCTTGCGTGATATGAAAACGATATCTAGAATAACCAAAGCATGTATGTTACATTCGTAATCAATATTTAGACCACAAATGGTTTTCTGGATCCGCTTCTGGAACCGGACTTGGGCAAACGTAAACAAGAACATGGTCTACTTACTCCTTTTTGTTTACTGGTGGCCATGAACGAATCCCAGTTCAGAGTTTTAAACGTCGTCGAATCAAACAGAACATCTGTAGAAAAAATAATAATAGTGCATGATTAATTACTAGTACTTTACGACGCACACGGGCAGGCCAGAACAGAGGGGAGGGGTGCATTTGGCATGGGATTACAATTTTGAGGGGGCCCACTCTCCCTGGAATAGGCAAAGGTGGTCCCTTGGGCCTTTGGTATTGATATTGTAAAGAGAGTCAAGGAGGTTTGAACCACTCTCTTCAGCTTGAGTGTCCGATATCCTACCACTGGACCGATGAAGTTCAACGACAGCGTTACAGTTCATATATCAAATTAAATAGGTCTGTTATCTCTCTCTCTCTCTCTCTCTCTCTCTCTCTCTCTCTCTCTCTCTCCCTCCGTCTGTCTGTCTGTCTGTCTGTCTGTCTGTCTGTCTGTCTGTCTCTATCTATCTATCTATCTATCTATCTATCTATCTATCTATCTATCTATCTATCTATCTATCTATCTAT
>JAULBS010148187.1:0-12299 GCA_032355785.1 Symmetromphalus regularis
TGATTCCACTAGACGGTTATTTATTGTTCAAATAGAACACGAACATGTTTCAGTTTAGAAAAGAAGTGTAAAAAAAATGTATATAATAATTTCTTTTTTTTTAAAGTAATAATACAAAAATATTATTACCTATCATCATCACAAATGTTAATATATATGCAGGGCTGGTGTAATGTGGTATTTTGACTGCCATAGAATACGGACTCTTCGGTCACCGGTGCAACTGGGGTGGGGTGGGGGGGCATTTGGCCCCAACCCAATAATGCTGCACTCTTTTTTGTTGGTGACAATATTTTCATTTATTACGTTATAGGTGCGCCCCCAAATATTTAAATGGTTGCACCAGCACTGATATGAGAGGTTCCACATCCATACAAATTGAAAATAATCTAGTAGCTCATACATGGGAGAGATATTTATGTAAACGTTTAAATAACATACTATTTTGCCATATTTACTTAAGATATGACCACGTGTAGGTATTTTGCCTGTGTAGTGATGATCTAATGTAATTCAAAAGGAAAGGATAGTTTGTTAAATGAAACCCCAGCACAATGTTTATTCAACAGTTATTAGGTGTCAGACATATGGTATTTTGCGACTCATGGTCTTTAGAGGAAACCTTCTACCACTGCATAGGCTACTCTTATTAGCAGCAAGGGATCTTTTATATGCTCTATCCCACTGATAGGACAGCACATAACATGGCCTTTGATAAATATCTTGTGGACCACTGGTTGGGGCAAGCAGTGTGCACATGCCCATTGAACATTGCAGATCACTCACTCTGGGATGGAGCTGGCATCAATGATCAAGATCAAAAATACCAAGCCTATCTGAATAAAAAGATGATAATCCAGGCCCGTAGCCAGGGGGATCGTGGAATTGGACGAACCTACCTGCAAGATTGAGAGTTCCACTAAAACGATATATATACATGTATATATATATTGTTTCATATTTTTTTTATTGATGAGTTCTGTCTACATGAAATTTCGACACCCCCAACCCCCCCTACTAAACATGCTGGCTACGGGCCTGTAATCAGCTTCTTTTTTGAGATGGCATCTCCTGCCAGTAGTTCCACTATTTATCTTTCTAAATCAAATAAACATTAAACTATCAATGAAGAAATCACTCAAACAACTAATGAATCAACCATTATTTATTTGTGTATCCACATTTGTGACATATGAATATAGGCTGCACAACCCCAAATTAATTTCTTTTGATAACAGTGTTAAAATATATGTTTATAAAACTAATATGAGCAGTATACCATAAACCATTTTTAATGATTTGGTAGTTGTGCCCTAAAACAAAATAAACTCAACAATGGCAATAAACAAAATTATCATTACCAATATGCAGGCCAGTAGGAACGATTTTGGGAGGGTCGGTTTATTTATTTATTTAACGACCCCCCAGCACAAAAGTAAACATCGGCTATAGGGGGTCACACTAAGGTTAATTCAAACATTTATACATTTGTTTCCAAACATATATACTAACAAATCAATTATATCAAAACGTATACTATATATTAACGAAAAGAACTAAGACCATGAAAAAACCATTTTTTTTGTAAAAATCGGTTTCCTTTAAAAACTGAATAAGTTGTGGGTGGAATCAGAATGATTCCACCACACCCTAATTAACAAACATTATTTCTAACAGGCTGAAGGTGAGGACAATCCACCAAAATACAACGCACCGTCAATATACTCTGACAGTGTTCACAATGAGGTGGATGGTTGGGGGCAGGAGGGTTGGGGGCAGGAGGCTCTGATTGATTAGGTACAAACTCTGTGTCAGATTTTGGTTACAATAGCAAACGTTAAGGTGAAAAAAAAAAAAAAAACCTCACAAGTGGCCGGGAGGGGGTGGGGTCACGTACCCTATCTCTGTTCCTACAGGCCTCATATGACCTCGTCTACAAAAAAAGAGAGGCATAGTTTCACCATGTATCCACATAAAATTTTATACTGCATTTAATCTTCTATTCCAAGAAAATGGTGTTGTATAATATTTAATGGAAAGTTTAGGGTATATCACTATCAATATATATTTGTGTGGTGTTTAGATCAATGAAGCATAAAATTTTAATGTACATTATATACTAAACCAGATTCAAATGAGACTGAACAAATAGGATGATTTTAAAAAAGTGCTACGGTTCGATTCGAGTAGTTTGTTCATGCCCACATCCAATTTGGTTCGGTCATGTCCCCCATGGATTCCACGCCTTAAGAGGAAGGCACCTAATCCGGGGCAGAAAAATGACAAAAAAATAAAGAGAAAGAAAATAAAAAAGTGCTATATTAAGTAGCCTTGTGGTTTAAATCTCTGATGACTAGAAGAATCAGTCTGCATTAGAAACAGTCTACTGCACTTAGGTGTTCACAGTTAACAACATTTTCTTATTTGTACAAACCATTCACATAAGACAGGGGTGGTCACACCAGGAATATAAATATACAATCCCTCAAATTGGCTGAAGCAATCGGCAGTACAGTGGCGACTGCCGCAGAGTTTTTCATTCTCAATGGCACTTTTTTTGCGGCAGACTATTTTATTTTTTTCAAGATGTATTTTTTTCTTATTATTAAAAATACAGTATACATTTTGCTAAAATTGCCATGGAAAATGCCATAGACATTTTCTTAATTGCAGTGGTTGAATATACAGTATAACCTCAATTTACCGCCCCCAATTTAACGCCAACCTCTCGTATCGCCAACCTCCTTCCAAGTATCATTTGTTTTCTTTGTTAATTCCCTCTATTAAGCGCCACCCTCGTATCTGCCAAACATGTTTTTAAACAAAACACTTTTTGTAATCAAGCAGCTCAACAAGAGCACATTGACCATAATTAAGCTCATCAGTTGTTACTTTTGTTATTGTCTAATGATTGACAACATCACTGTGTTACAGTTAGTTGTCAGTGCAGCGACAAAGTATATAACATTTAATACATGTAGATATAGCAAATGAAAAATAATATGTTTGGTGACGCATCTTTGGCACCCTCACTTTAAAGCCAACTGGATATAATGCCAACATCACATTGGTACGACAGTAGGCAGTAATTTGAGGTTATACTGTATAATAATCATTAAAATGTTGATTCAAATCACTCCCAAAATAAACATTTTAAGCATACAGATTTTGGAAGGGGGGGGGGGGAATTAGAGTGCGTCTGAAATTCTGTACACTTTGTTAAAATACAAAAATACAGCGAATTGTAAATGACTAATTATATTGCTTCTCTAAAAGATTTGTAATGGTACATTAAAGTGACAAAAAATGTAAATCAATTAAAATGTAAATCACTTAATTAAAAACAAGACAAAAAGCTCAAATACTATAAAAACAGTTTGGTTCTGTATAGTAAATACATGTAAATGCCATTTGTTGAGAAAAAAAATCTGAATATATATAAAAAAGGAATGTTTGTTTAATGATGTCATGACACACTGCTTAATCAGCGTGTGTCAGTATGGTCATAATGACAAATTGTCTAGATCATGAGCAATAAAATTCAATTTTATCTGTAGCACATAGTATATAGAAATCTTTAGATGTACAAATATAGAAGTCATTACCTTCATCATACATCAATTTCATGTTTATATATTATTTAAAACAATGGGTCATAAATAATACTAATAAATAATAATGACTTGACTGTCATCCTTAAATAATAAATTTATAAAAATTTTAATGATCAATGAAAAACATTTAAGGGAGTAAAACAATGAATTTAAGAATAAAATGCCATAATTCATGCTAATTGATTTGAAACGTTATGCCTAAACAGTATGCAAAACATGATGATATTAAAACATTCTATAACATTCATTCAAAATAAATATAAACAGATTTATGACAATATAACTATATTAAGGAAAAACAATTATGAAAATGTTCTTAGGAATTAAAAAAAAATATTTTTCAACCATCACGAAGCAAATATGTTGAATGTCAAGGTCACAAATTAAAAAGTGCTTGCTTAAAGCCAACGTTAAGTTTTAGAATAGAACTTGAATAATAACTATTGAAATCCTTTTTATGTATTGAAGGTTAAAGGTCAAGGTCACAAAACTGGAACGTAGTTAGCTCAAATCAAAGTTAAAAGATTATATTGACTACAATAACATAACTTTGTAATGACACAACAAACATTACCAGCCAGTAGTCACTATAAATGTGTCAACAGTCAAGGTAACAGTACCAAACAAAACTAAATTTCTGTTTCATTTGCTTCTCATACTTAAAATTAACAACAGCTATTCTTTACAGCATTTCATGTTTCCCAAATTTTCTAAACATTCCCCTCATGTTGATTCAGGATTTTGTTTCTTCAACTATTTTTGATCTTTGTTTTTACTATTTCTATAATGGAAATTACCAGAGAATAGTTAATTAACATGTGAACAAAGGCCAAGATAGTTGGGAGACCGACATTTTTATACATAATTTTCATCTTAATTTTTACAAAATTTACTTTCCATTTTGAATTTAGTTAAGAAACACATTTTAACACAAAATTAATTATCTCAATGGACTCCATCTCATTTTTAAGTGAAATCCTTTATTTGATTTTTAAGATGTCAGAGGTCAAGGTCACACTTAGATTTCTGCTATAATAACATGCATTTCATCTTCAAGTGACTCAGTTAAACATAATTTTTGGGTTGCTTATCAAGTTATACAGCATCATGGCACGTTTTGTTTTTAAATGTCAAAAGGATTACAAATAGACATTGGACAGATATTGCATAAAGACAAGGATAATCACCAAGCTAAAAATAGGTATATAATACTGCAGGGAACCAGTCTACAATCATGCAATGCTCCAAATATTATCCATATTTATAACTAAAATGTTATCCTTATTCATAACAAAAACGTTATTCATATTTATAACTAAAATGTCACCCATATTCATGACAAAAATGTCATAAGAAAAATATTATCCATATTCATAACTAAAACGTTATGAGAGATCAGTGTAAAAATTCCAAAATTGTTGAATAGCCTTTGGGGCTCAAAAGACATCTATAACTCTAACAATTGATCAAGATATCTCAACAGATACTGTATTCCAAACAAAACATTATCATCAGTGTCCGAGGATTTAAAAACATGTGTAAAGTCAATAAAACGAAGTTCCACAATAGAATCTTCTGTCTCACCGTCCATTGTGTCAATGTGATCTCCATTAGGCAATTCTGCATTGTCTGTTGGTGATGATAAATGTTCACTAGGACTATCGTATATGATTAGAAGTGAACTGGCATAAAATGCAAATGACTTTTGAGATAAAAACCACTTTTCAAGTTCTTTGACTTTTGGTATTAAAGCACGGATGACATCCTTTCTCAATCTTTGTCGCAAACCAAAGAAATTTCCCAAACCTGAAATAAGTAAAACAAAACATTGAGTTCACAACAGAGATTAATTAAAGTTCACGAAATAAATCTGCATTAACTCAAAAGTAATTATCGCATATTCCCTATTTAATGCCTCCAGGGGCATTATATTTTGTGAATACACACTGTTAACTTTCTGTTTGGAGTTTATTGAGTTCACGATAGTTTGAGATTGTGTTTTTACTGTTAAATATTTTGTACAATACCGATTACTAGTGTGTGCATTCATTACATACTTTAGTTACTATGGCACAATCATGGATTTATGCTGGGGTAAGTCATTTGTATTTTGCAAAATGGTACGGTTGTGTGTTTTAATTAGTGTGGGGCTGTTAAATAGGGAAAATAAAGTAAATACAAATAAATGTATTCTTGTTATTCTAAAGTAACCTACATACTAGGTCTTGAAATAAACATCCAGTCATGGACATTGTCTGATACAAATTTGTAATTTTGGAAGATTTGACAGTCACAAAGTTAATTTTGTCAATCTGACACTTGTGTTTTAATATATAGTAAATATCAATAATTCTATGTAAAATTGACTCGGTACAGCTTGTGAATATTGCTGAAATTGGGCTAACTTATGGAAAGACTTGGCTGAGTTATAAATCTTGCTATAAATAAGTTACCATCAAGAAGAACAGAGTCTTCTGGCATTGCTAGACATGTTTTCTTTTCAAGTCGCTCAAATGTATCTGTGTGTTCATTGTACATCTGAAATACATATATCATGTAAGAAAACAAACTAATATGGTAATGACCTTATCAGTTAATGGCATTTGGCAGCATTAAGAAAACAGGTGTTGCTGTTTGGGCTAGAGCCAAACATAAAAACCTACCACTCAACAAACTCGCTAACATGGAAGTTATTTTTAAAATATCTGCATTTATAAACAAAATATGATAAAATGTCTTTAAAAAAGATTTATCAGAAAAATCCACTGGCAAATGCAAAAGATGTGAATGGTACTGTCTCAGTCTATTACATCTTTTTTGTAATGTGATACTAATATTTTAGTATATATTGCATGAAATTAGATAAAATAACCTGCACATACCTTTGTTGACAGTGTGAAATCTGTCTGCCCTATTATTTCAAATATTTCATTTGTTTTAATTATTTTAATGACATGATTATGACAAAGATTTGTTGCTTTGACCAGAAGAAATCAAAATGTTCTTTAATTAAAAAATAAATCCTTACCATCATTCCTGCAAGTGCAAAACCAAGGTTTTCAGCATATCTGCATCGTAACCTCCGATTCTCAACTTGCTTTTCAGTTGCCTCAGGGTCAGATGTCACACGACCCATCTTGATGTCCAGCACAGAAGGATGCCGGAACTTTGCACATGCATTATCCATGATCATGAAGGTTACTAGAACAAAAGTAAAACAGTTCCAATTAAAATAACTGAACAAAAGATATGAAAAGATCATACATTACATATTAAGTTAACCAGCCTCAGTGGAACAGCTGTTAAGCTGTTGGTCTCATAGGTGGTAGGTACAAATGTTAGACACTCATACAATTTTGCACTTGTATACAAACAACATTTCTTGGAAATTCGAGTAAATACAGTGATTTTATCCATGTTTATTCTAATGGATCACAAGATGGTAATGCTGTAGCCTCTGCTACATTATTCCCATCTGAAATTATTTCCAAAAGATTGTCTGATTCTATCTTTACATCTGAAATTCATACTCAGATGAAATCTATATTCATATGCATGAAATAAATTTAAAGTATCAATCAGAAACAAAAGTATGTGAATGCCACTAAATGACAGTGTTATTGTCTAATGTGAGCCTATCATTTCATTGAAGATTCTGAACATTTTAAGATAAGAAAATAACAACAATCTAAGAGAATATAATTACCAAAATCTGTTTACAAAATTAAGTATTCAACGCACTGTAAATTTTAATGGTTTACTAAAAAAAAATTTACTACACTTATCCCCTGTAAGAAAGCTAAAAACTATTTTAAACATTTACCTCCATCCTTGATTACTGTTCCATGGAATACAGGAAGGAACTTTCTAAGTGTCAGTGTAAGTTGATCTTGACAGCCAGCATCAAATATGGCTTTATAAAAATTGAGCTCACGTGTTCCTCGAGCTCTGTCTTGGACAGCCTTTAAAACCAGACCATTGCCGATGTCAAACATTCCTAGAAACAAAATCAGAATTCAGATTAAAGAAAATATATTTTTAAAGGATAGAAAGAAATGTCAACCCCTTTCCCAGTAATGGTCCATTGGCAGCAAACATGTACGCAACTTGTGATATTACTGCACACACACACCTCCTCCTAAATGGTGTGTTTATCTAATTCCAGAATTTCTGGCATGAATGTTGTCTGGTTTATGAAATAAATGACTATTGATTACATGCATACTTTGTTTTTTGGTTGGGTATACATTATAACTTACTTATTACCAATGTAGCAGCAACCTACTGTCCTTGAACAATTGTTTTGCAAAGGTATGTCTTCTCAGATGGGCCACAAATATTGCTTTTTGTTTTTTTGTTTTGTTCAAAGACACTACTAGAACACATTGATTTATTAATCATCAGCCATTGAATGCAAAACATTGATAATTATGACACAGTCAAGTGTGATTCAGCCTCCAATGGGTATATACTTCTGTCCTCTCAATTTTAAAAATCCCCCTTAAATATTCTTTTATTATGCTTACCATACTGATGACCTGCAACCTGGGTTGACAATGGCTTGGTTTCTTCCACATGTATCTTTCTACCCATTGCATCCATACATGCATTTGCATTTTCACCGGGAAATGTTTCTTGGCCATTTCTCTTATTCAGACGGTATGGCATTGTGCTGTAATATACAGAAATGTGTAATACGATGATATAATATGATTATATAAACATACATAATTTGTATTCACTGGCATTGCATGTTCACTATTTTCATATATATATATACTCAACCAAAAAAGAAAGTATGCATGTAATCAATAGCCATTTATTTCATAAACCTATTGATAACAGTTATGACAGAAATTCTGTAATTAGATAACTACACCATTTAGGAGGTGTGTGTGTGTGTGTGTGTGCAGTAATATCACAAGTTGTGCACATGTTTATGGACCATTACTGTGACCATCCCATGAAACTAAAATATTTCAACATGCATACTTTCTTTTTTGGTTGAGTATGAAAGAGGGGTGCAGAAGTGTGAAAGCAAAGTTTAAACATTCCAGTGCTGATGGTGTCAGATTTGGCAGACGACCTGGGAAATCAAACATCATTAGATACGATTTCCTTGACTAAGGGGCAGATTAAGGCCTTTAAAGGCCCTAAGCACTGAAAAGATTATGGTACCCCCACATATATGTAATTAAAAATAAAAACAATACTAAACCTTAAAATAAAATTCATTAGGTTTTTGTCCCCATTTGTTGTGGAGCCCCCTTTTTGTGGGCCCTGGTTCAACAGTAACATTTGCACCATAGCCATTGTAAACCCTGCAATGGAAAACTCTCTTCCCTTGAAGCCCTAAGCATGTGCTTATTTTTATTAATGGTTAATCCGGGGTTACCTAACTCTCACCCTGGATTTAAGCCTATGTTAAGTTTGAGTGTAGTTCTAATTTTACATAACTTATTTTCTGTTCTGATGACCTCCTTTACAAGGCATTACATTTTATAAATGGGTTAAGTAAAATGAATTAAATTACCTTTTACAGGTTAAACACATTTTTAATTCTAACAGACCTGGTGCTTACATGCATTTTGTTTAAATAAAACCCATATAAATCCTTACCTTTTGATAGGGTGGGTTTGTTAACATACTATAATAGTTACTGTTAATCCTGAAACTTAAATATCAATTTATTATTATTATTTTTTGTTTAATGACATCACTAGAACACATTGAATTATTACTCATCAGTTATTGGATGTCAAACATTTGGTAATTTTTACATGTAGTCAAGTTTGAGCCAGTCTCTGATGGGTTTTGAACCATTGTCTTCAGCTTGAGAGTCCAAGAAATTAATGCAGCGTGATAGGATTACACTATTACACAAAAATACTGAATTTTATTAATGGATCTTGCATTTTTTAAAAACATTATGATATGAGAAAAATTAAAATGAGTCATTTAATTATTAAATTAGCAGGTTATTGTTAACCATTGTGTGACCCCCAATAGCCGATGTTTACTTTTGTGCTGGGGGGTCGTTAAATAAATAAAATAAAATATAAGAAGGTTATTGTTAAAATTTCCCCCTAGTGAGTAGAACCAAAAACACATTGGTGTGTGTGTGGTGATGGTGGGGGGTGGGGCAGAGGAGAGCCTGATTGACTATACATTTTTACTTAAAGTTATTTTATATAAAAATAAAAGTTTGGTAAAATGCTAAATGATACTCCAACCCCCACACCCTGCTAGCTATGGTCCACCCACACAACCTATTAGCTATGGTCCTGTGTAATCATCACATTTTTGGCATTAACTTCATAATTTACAATATTTTAGCCTGCCTATGTATATAGTTAACTATTCGTGGAAGATTAAATATACAATGCCACAAAACCACGACCTACATACATGTTTTTAATTATGTCACATCAAAGAATTAAGTTTCTATAACTAATCTAGATATTACACAAAACCTTCAATGCACATGCCATTGTAGGCTATTCTATACAATATCGTTTTACACCAACCATAATGACTAATGCAATTGATATAAGCCACCAATACATATTAAATTAATTTTCTAGTGCTTACTGCCAGAAAGACTAATCTCTGGAAATAATCCAAACACATGAAGAATTATTGGGGTGGAGAGGTGATGGGGGTGGGGGGAGAGACACATCCCCCACTTTTTGGATATGGGGGTGCCTATATAATTATCCTCCCCCTCTTTTTGCTTTAAGAAATTGAGATTAAAATGACTAAATAATAATCTTTTCCAGTATTTCTCTTTATGATATTAATGTAACACTTAGCCAGCAGGTCTTAGCGCAAATATACTGAGGTATACATGGGGTCTATTATAGTTTGAATGTTTAGCTGGAAAAGACATTTCAAAATCCTAGGATTTTCAAAAAAACAATTATGTAAGCATGCATCCACCCCTCCTTCTGGCTTTGCACCCCCCCTCTTCCAGAAGCCCCAACCCTCCACTTCCAGGAAGCCCCTCTGCCACATCCCCCCACCCCACTTTCAGGAAACGATTGTCACCCATCTTTCACTATGTTTTATTTCTGTAATTCAACTTGATACACCTGGCTTTAGGTTTGCGAAATTTAGCATTATTTCACAGTAAAATTTGGAATTTTCAGGTTAACTAAAAAAATGTTAAGTTACAATATTTTAGCCTGCCTATGTATATAGTTAACTATTCTTTGATGTGACTTATGTTAAAAAAAAAAAAAAAAATTCTATAATTGGGAATAAAATAAGACAACTTTAGACTTTGAAAAAAACAGGGGAATAGTGCTGAATATGTGAATTCAGTAATGTTCACATGATTTTCACTTGTGAATGTCCGAGCATTATTTTTTATTGTGGAACTTTAAAAGCTGGGATAGGGGTTAGTTGGTTGTATTTATTTCCATGCTTATATCCAATTAAGGTTCAAGCACGCTGTACTGGGAACACAACTCAGCTTTCTGTGCTTTATGTCTAGGACAGAGGTTAGTGTTAATAGGGGAGACAACCCACTGCCGACACACTAATGTGGCCACTCTTACTGATAAGTAGCAAGGGATCTTTTATATGTACTATCCAACAAACAGGATAACACACACCACGGCCTTTGATAAATCAGTTGTGGACCACTGGTCACTGTCAATGCTATATACTGCGGAGCATTCACTGTTGGTTGAAGCCAGTATCGAGATTAAAAATCCATGGCCCAACTGAGATTTGATCCCAATACCTATCAGTCACGAAACCGATAGCTTAACCATTGTGCCACCAGAAACTTTACAAGCTGAGATTGAATAGGAGTATTTGCAGATAAAGAAAACAAAGGAATGTTTGTTTAACAATAAACCATCACATTGTTTGAATCTGTGGGGGTCAAACAAACAATATGAGAGATAGAATTAAAAACAATCAGGACTACTCATCTTGGGGACGAGTAACTTAGAAAAGTTATTATATTTCTGGGGTGGTAGGGATGGGGGTGTACTAAAAAAAAATTGTATTCTCTATACAAATAACAAAATATTGAAAATTGTGAAAGACCCCTTTAGAAGCAATAGAAATATACTGTATCAATATTAGCTCTATATATTATTCTTCAAATAAAAAGAATTTTTTTTTATTTCAATTTTACATACCTTTCTTTGTAGACACAAATCAGATTTCTTAACAAAAATAGATCCAATGAAAATTCAGTTTAATTAACTTATTCTGGCTGGTTTTTTAAAAGTGGCCATACAATATACATGTACATGCATGTATAAATTCTAAAACAGGATATGTGAAATACCTATTACACAAGCTGTTAAGATAAATAGTCATATGCCTATTTGTCACACAGCCAAGCTCATTACAGTTAGACAGCCAATTGGTCAAGTACATGTATGCTCTACATTATGTACATACCTACATGTACGTGAAAATGGGAATGTCCTATGGAGATTATCTAACTTTGATGACCTGATGGTATTTAAGTTAAATCCTAATCTTTATCAGTGACTATGGTATATATTGCCTATAACACAATACTAATCCAGAGTCAATGGAAAAGATACTATACATAATTGGGGGGAGGGGGGAGGAGCAGGCATGGTCCATGGGGGGTGCACACACACCCTTTTTGGGGGCAATGAAATTTTTTCTTGTAAAACCCTAAGCAACATTACTTCA
>JAULBS010148209.1:0-12298 GCA_032355785.1 Symmetromphalus regularis
TATACATGTAGGTGTCTCTTATTATGAATAAGAATATACATGTAGGTGTCTCTTATTATGAATAAGAATATACATGTTGGTGTCTCTTATTATTATGAATAAGAATATACATGTAGGTGTCTCTTATTATTATGAATAAGAATAAACATTTAGGTGTCTCTTATTATGAATAAGGATATACATGTAGGTGTCTCTTATTATTATGAATACGAATATACATGTAGGTTTCTCTTATTATTATCAATAAGAATATACATGTAGGTGTCTCTTATTATGAATAAGAATATACATGTAGGTGTCTCTTATTATGAATAAGAATATACATGTAGGTGTCTCTTATTATTATGAATAAGAACATGCATGTAGGTGTCTCTTATTATTATGAATAAGAATTTACATGTAGGTGTCTCTTATTATTATGAATAAGAATATATATGCTTATTTAAATATTGTTGGAAATTAAAATACCTTTTTATATTTTATATTTCTCTTTTAGAAATTTTCTTTTGAAGCTTAGTATTTAAGTTTAGCTGCATTTTCTTTTAAAAGTGTTGATCTCAGACACATATCAGTTTATGAAATGGTAGAAATTGTTTGTGTTTTGAATGGGTAAATATGGTAAGAGTTATGTTTGCGTTTTGAATGGGTAAAATATGGTAAGAGTTGTGTTTGTGTTTTGAATGGGTAAGGTATGGTAAGACTTGTGTTTGTGTTTTGAATGGGTAAAATATGGTAAGAGTTATGTTTGTGTTTTGAATGGGTAAAATACAGTAAAAGTTATGTTTGTGTTTTGAATGGGTAAAATATGGTAAGAGTTGTGTTTGTGTTTTGAATGGGTAAAATAGGGTAAGAGTTGTGTTTGTGTTTTGAATGAGTAAAATATGGTAAGAGTTGTGTTTGTGTTTTGAATGAGTAAAATAGGGTAAGAGTTGTGTTTGTGTTTTGAATGGGTAAAATAGGGTAAGAGTTGTGTTTGTGTTTTGAATGGGTAAAATAGGGTAAGAGTTATGTTTGTGTTTTGAATGGGTAAAATAGGGTAAGAGTTGTGTTTGTGTTTTGAATGGGTAAATTAGGGTAAGTTATGTTTGTGTTTTGAATGGGTAAAATAGGGTAAGAATTGTGTTTGTGTTTTGAATGGGTAAATTAGGGTAAGAGTTATGTTTGTGTTTTGAATGGGTAAAATAGGGTAAGAGTTATGTTTGTGTTTTGAATGGGTAAATTAGGGTAAGAGTTGTGTTTGTGTTTTGAATGTATACACTATTGTCCTCACCTTCAGCCTTTTAGAGTTAATGTGTTTGTTAATGAGCGTATGGTGGAATCATTCGATTGCACCCACTGCTTATTATTAAGGTTTTAAAAAGACCGATTTTTACACAATTTTTGTTTCACATTATCTTACGTTTTGATATAATTGGTTTGTTTGTATATATGTTCGGATAAATGTTTGAATTAACCATAGTGTGACCCCCAATAGCCGATGTTTATTATTGTGCTGGGGTCGTTAAATAAGTACAAATAATTTTTTTTTAGCAGTTGTGTTTGTGTTTTGAATGAGTAAATGATGTGCGTGAGATGTGTGTGTCTGGCGTGTGCGCATGTTTAATATATATATATGTGTGTGTGCGTGTGCGTGTATGTGTGTGTATGTGTGCGTGTATGTGTGTATGTGTGTGTGTGTATGTGTGTGTGTGTGCGTGTCTGTATGTGTATATGTGTGTGTGTGTGTGCGTGTGTGTGTGCGTGTATGTGTGTGTGTGCGTGCGTGTGTGTGTATAATTTGATATTGTTCAGTTAATTATGGATTGCAGGTGTGGATTAATCTTCAGATGTTCGTAATACAGTTAAAACAAACAAAACGTCACAGTGATTGTGGATCTTTATTATTTAGTTAGGTTTTTTTCAGGTTTACACTTTGTTTTATCTCTCATATTCAGATGTTCGTAATACAGTTACAACAAACAAAACGTCACAGTGATTGCGGATCTTTATTATTTAGTTAGGTTTTTTTCTAGTTTACACTTTGTTTTATCTCTCATATTCAGATGTTCGTAATACAGTTACAACAAACAAAACGTCGATCTTTATTATTTAGTTAGGTTTTTTTCTAGTTTACACTTTGTTTTATCTCTCATATACAGATATTCGTAATACAGTTACAACAAACAAAACGTCGATCTTTATTATTTAGTTAGGTTTTTTCTAGTTTACATTTTGTTTTATCTCTCATATTCAGTGGAACTCCTTGGTATAGTTTAACATCGTTCAGTTCTGTTTTTTGAGATGTTTACGAATAAACTCTAGGTTTTTCGTGATGTTGATGAACGTACTGGGTTTCTTAGCATCGCAGGGGGTCCCATACGCTATTCCAGCAAGCATCCAGTTTTCCACAGTTGTCTCCCCCTGATCCTGACACATCAACATTCCTCCTTGATCGAACTGTAAATACATAATATAGATAATGTACTTAATAATATTTAAAATGTCAGATCATTTCTTCATTTGTGTTATTTTTGTCATCAAACAAATAAAAGCAAAACCAAGTATCCGATAATTTTAATATTAATCTTCTTGTACATCATATTCCGAACATTCGCTTGTATTTTGTGTTATGCAGAGATACGGTTTCAAACATTCGCTTGTATTCTGTGTAGTCTAGAGATACATGGTATTTGGCTTTTTAAAAGAACACACAGAGGGTGCATAAAAAGCCACATACCTCTCGTGATGCTTCTACAACGAATTTATCTTGTCGACATGTTAAACTATATATATATTTATCCTAAAACTTCCCCATGATAGCCATGTCAAAAATCCATTTTGATTATTTTGTTTATCAACTCGTATAATAATGGTATGCAAATTTAAAGATATATCCAAATATGCAAGGTCGGTGGGAAATTAGATGGCTACTATTTAGCGATTACTTTAGGCCATAAACAAACCACATGAAATAATTAATTTTACCATCGGAAATTGTTTTATTATTGACAAAACGGGTACAGGAAACATAACAGATTTGGACATGTCAATGTTTCAGGTGAAAATAGATGGAAGCACTTTGACAGCAATCGTCAGCACGGCCACCGTCACCGAACTGTCAAACACGTTGTTGTTGTTATTTTGAATAATCGCTTCTGGGCTTTAAATACTTACTGAAATGTTTTATACTTCTGAATAATAATCACTTACAAACTTTAAACGGATGAGTTCTTTTTATTTATAAAGATTAATTATTAGTTACTAGAGAACTATATCATGGCGTAGTGTACATCGTATGAGTGCAGCGAGACGTCCAATCAGCTGATCGACAGCTGACTCATATTAATCCGCGGTTTATACACAACACTTTTGTTTAGTTTTTTCTAAATATTGATATAATAAGCTATTTTATGAGATTTATTGAATAAATAGAATTCGCTACTCGTGTTAGTTAATGTGTCGGCAAATATACTTAATTGATTATGAAGTTTGTTTTTAATATAATGGCAGTAAATTGTTGAAAATTACAGACGGGTTATAAGAAAAATTGACTCTGCCTACAGGGGTATAGGGTTTTTTGTTAACCAATGGGATTAACGAATTTTACATGGAGGCGAAATAAAGTAATGTACATGTGTTACAGTACATGTTCCACTTGTTAAAAAAATACTATCTTCTTTTGTGATCTATTTATATCAAAACTGTTTTAATTGTGATTATCAGGGTAGCTGATTTAGTTTCGTCATTCAGTTAATAACAAGAGTTCTCCTTTACAAACTTCAGCTGAATGCAGAACAGGTGCTAAATATCAATATTACAAACGTAATTATATATCTATTTTTTAATATAGTCTATATAATTGTTTTAAAGGTCTACCAAGCATTTACAACCTCTTGTGAATAAAAGAACAAAACATGAGTTTTTTTGTTGAGGATTTGTTGTTGTTGTTGTTTTATTTTTTTTTAGGGGTGTGGGCGGGGGCATTTTTCAAAGAAAATAGTAAAAGTGTAATTTTGTGATATAATAGTTAACACACAAAAAATAGTATTTTTAGGTTATTCACGCAGGTTTTGAAAACGCTACCATACGTTTACCTCTTGATTCACAAAGATTTGTTAACTCCATTCCCCTTAACTTTACGATTATTAAGTATTGGACTACATACTTCGCCTGTGTCAAACTGTTGGTGGATTAAATCGTTCCGTTTACACCGCCGCGATGCAATACATCACGCACGTAATTAAGACACACGGAAGCATTAATTTAATTATTTTCGTGAATATTCATGTACATCCGCTTCGACACACTGCAAATAAGTCAGTTTAGTGAAGGTGAAGTTGAGAGCTGGATTGAATTATGAAGACGTTAAGTGGATTATATCGCACTGCTTCAAGACATCCGGGGCTCACTCGTCTTCTCAGTCCAGACTCTGATCATTTTGAACGAGTCTGCTGCAACACAAAAACCATTTAATATTATCTCTTCAATATCGAACTGTACTGGACCCATGTTTTTGTATTCAATACTTATTGATATTATCTTGGCTTACGTGTTGGCTGCCGTTAAAACTACTTTTGATATGACCGGCCGTTCATAGTTTGTGACGTCCCATACATCAAACTCGAATGATTTGCATCAAAATGCCACTCATGTCAAGGTCATTTTTAACAGACGTCTCCGGTGCCGTTCTATTTTGATTGCTCTTCTTGATCTAATAAGTATTTGTTTATTCGATCTAGAGCAAACAGAAATCGACTTTCTTGTGTTTCAAAGGCAATTTAAAAATAATAAAGAACTTCAGACTAGACTGCAAGAATAGACAGTGCTCTACTTGTAAATAAATTAATAGAACATTTCTTATGGTTGGAATGCAATAGTCATGCATTTAATATTATTGTTACCCAACAAAGGTAAACTGCAGTATCTACATAAGTAGTAAATCTCAGAAAATGACTAAGTTTCGAGCTCTGCCCTTCTAAGACATTGGAGATCAGTGATGAGTGATTTCTATGGATACTTGGGCTATTAGAAGCATTTCCTTTACACAAGAGGTAGAGCAGATACTGCACACTTCAAAAATAGTATAACCTCAATTTTGGCCAACATGTCACATACTGCGGTTTACCTTTGTACGGCAGTATGGTTCTCACTTTTTAAATTAGTTTAGATTAAAAATATATGCTCAAAGTCACACAAAAAAGCCAGTACGGAAATGTCAGTTTATGAGAGATAAACTTCACGCTAATGCATGATAATGAATTGTAGCATGCTGTTATAGATCACACGTCATCACAGACCAACATGCACTGGGACGGTCGTCAGAGGCAATCAGATAACTCAAAACTGAGAGCATTAGATCATTCAACTCCCATCAGTGGCGCACGAGGTGATTCCAGATAAGTGCTAGCTAAACGATATCTGCTCTTTGCCCGCAGTCCGTGTGCAATTATAAGTGCATTATCATTTCTCAGCTTAACTCACACAACTCCGGTATAATTTACAATGTCCGTTCAGTTTTGTCGAAGATTTGTCAAAATTCCATTAAAAGATATAAATGTCAATACCGTGATCTGAATCAAGAGTTACCACAGAAGAATATTACTGACGGATGTTCCGACTGGATAGAACATACTGAGTTTTTTATGATTTGACCTTATTGTACGTTATCTTATTCTGACAGTTTTTTCATAAGAAAGGTTATTGCTAGAAATGTGTGTGGCTATATGTTGAATTATTCAGCATGGACATACGAATAGCTTAATATAGCAGATAATTGTGTAATATTTGGAACTGTTGTGCTTCTCATAATAAAAATAAGACATTTTGTTTACAGTTTAGAAATGTTTTAATAAAGATGAATGCTACAGAGCCATCACTGATCTTTTAAGCGACAACAATGACGGCCATTTTCTACTCTACCTGATATATTTTATTTTATCTAGATGCATGTACACGTAACTTAATTTATTTTATTTATTATGAAGTGTTGACATAACTGAAACTGAATCTGGATTTGGATCTGGGAAGTATTTGTGAGTATCATGACTGACATACTTCTACCATATTGGACCACACTTGTTATGACATGTGTAATTGCCAATTTGTTATTAAAGTTAATTATATTATTAAAACAACGAGAGAGATTATTTGCTATTATCACAGGCTACCAGATTTAAAGATAATATAGTAAATGAGGCGGCCATTTTGGAAAATCTCCACCATTGTGGTTACGTGTCAAATCTGCGATTGCCCAATATGCGAAAATATTAATGACATCCCCTAATTGTGTACCATATTTTCCACTTTTGTCTTAAAGTGCATAATTCATTCACATATCTGATGGGTTGGAAGATTTTCTCTCAGATTACTCTACTAACCTCTGACCTAAGTAGAAACTCATCGGCTGATGCGCAACATGTACATTGTTCTTGAAACAATTAGAATGTGCACGAAATAAATTATATGATCGCGAGTTTTACATTGTTTATTGAAAAAATATGATATTTTGAGATGTATTTCAAATTAAAAAAAAAATTCCTTTATTGTTAAACGAAAATAGTAGAAAGGTTTAATTAAAATCGGTGTTCCTGCGTGTTACAGCCGTCTTTAAAAAAACACCAAGCAAGAGGGATTCAGTCTATAACATATTGCAGTAATTGCCTACAGATATAAAAGAGCAGGATTTTTTTTACGGTAGTTCAAACAAATAATTCAGATATCTTAAACTTAGCAACACAACGCATTTGAAACTGACTGATGAAAGGGACTGATGTAATGGTATTATCAAGTCTTACTAAGTACTGATAATGCAGTGATGCTTAGGCAACCTTACTAAAAATGTGATATCAAAACAAACAATAGATTTCGACCTTATGTGTCCTGATTCTGTTTACATTCCCTTTCCCATGTTTTATGCTAGTTGCGGTCCTTGTAATATTTATGATGCTCCATGTATCCACAGACATCTTTAAATTATGTGGTTGTCGATGAAGCTGTCTTTACGTCATCGGATTGAAGTTTTGTGATAGAGCTGTATTTACGTGTTCAGTTTGAAGTTTAGTGACATAAAGTAATTGTTTCTGTGGAGCTTCTCCGGAAGAGACCTGCCTGATCAAAGCTGACCGCGGATTTCGCGACGTCATTGTCAACGGATTCATGTTAACGCCCGTTTGACGCAGATGGCGCTGAAATCTTGGCTGAATGGCATCCTCTGTGAATGTCAGCTTGTTAAGACATTAACAACGGCACTCAGCAAGACGAATATAGCCAGTTATTACTGTTGACAAGAACAATAACTGTGTGTTTCCGGATACCTGGTCATACATGTATCTAGAAAAAGATGTAATATTTTTTACCGCTAACGACAAATATTTTTTTTCCAATATATTTATTCATTAGAATATTAATAAAGTGGAATATTATATACAATATATTTTACGTTATTTTGCAACAATCAAACATTGCTATTTGCAATTTTCGTATTCACTTCTCGTAACAATCGATGAGCTCTTTAATAAGTTTGACATATTGAATTTTCTGTTTTAATTTCCTCAAAAATCACCCCCTCGACCAGACCTAAATTAGGAAAATCAACGTTATTTCCGTCAAAAAAAAAAAAAAAAAATGCCTATCATTCGTAATTTGAGAGAATGGCAAACCCAGACGTAAATTATCAAGTGGCAGGATTGATATTTTGCACAATGTTTGTCTTGCTAATCAAAGAAAAGGACTGGTTGTTTAACGACACCTCTCCACATTGTTTATTCAGCGGATATTAGATGTCAGATATAATTTATGTTGTTTTACGATTCATGGTCTTCAAGGAAAACTCGCTACAGCAGCAAGGATCTTTTATATGCGCTTATCCATAGACTTGACCGTACATACAACGGCTTTTGATAAACCAATTGTACCTTGTTAATCAAGACATATTTTTAACACGGTTCTTTTTCTTTTCTCTTCTGTCCACGTAGTATTGCTATATTAAAGGATATATTGATTGAATTATCCCCAATTATCTCATATCACTTAAGTTGTGCAGATGGGATTTTAGATACAAAATAAATCCATTAAATACTGGCGATTCTTTTTGTAATTGCTGTTAAACCTTATCATCCTTAAAACGCCTTTCAGCATGTTCACTTGAGTTGCAGCAACATATATTTCCATGGCAACAAACATTTTTAAATCAATGAAATCACCATAAACAGAAAATATTTCATGTTTTCAGTCTAATATGATTTCATAAATAGAAAACATCATATTTTCTGTCAAATAAGTCTGAACGTGCGACTCATGAGATAATATAACAATTTGACAAATTTATTATAAAACTTGATATATTAATCAATTAATAATTAATGCTTTGAATCTTCCTTACTTACTTTTCAGTGACCGACTACTGTCCGGATTTTAAAACAAAAAGTTTATTGTTCCGTAATTCCGGAAGTGAGGATAAAAATAATATATTCAGTGAGTAAAGATAACCCTTTTTGACAGATAAAAATAATATTTCACTTATATTTTCCATTATTTCATTTTGTTTCACTGCGCATTTATGCACACACACACACACACACACATACATATATATATGTGTATATACACGCACACACATACACACACACACATACATACACATGCACACGCATACCCACACACACATACATATATATAGACACACGCACACACATACACACACACACATACATACACACACACATGTATATATAATTTGGTATTGTATTTACATTTAATACAAATTCACACCATCACTCTAAAAGTCAGGTTATAAAATTGTGTTGCATCTAGATTAACATTAATGAACTCAATGTTGTAACCAGTGTATTAAAAAGCATATCTCTACATAAGATAGTCCAAGAGATTTTCAATCAAATCCTGACATTAAAACTAAGCAAGACGCCAGCTGTGATTTAATGAGTTTACAACCTAATTTGCTAGGTTCGCATACGTGTCATCATGCGTTTCGGACAGATCCGCTGTGACTAATTTGTTAAAACCAGTTGTTCCTCCTAAACCGTGACCAGAATGCATCTGCATGTATTAGCTTTGTTTATTGTGTTTCTCTTGTTAATAGCAACAAAAAATGAATAAAAGCTTAAACCAAACTTTATTAAATAAAGAAATATAGCGTCATGGTGATTCTGTATTAGCTTTGTTTATTGTGTTTCTCTTGTTAGTAGCAACAAAAAAACCAATAAAACCAAAAACTCCACTTTATAAAAAAAAAAATATATATATATCGTGACTCTGTGAGAGATTTGATGTAGCCAAGTATTCTAGTACTGTAAATCATGAAATTAATGCGAGCAACTTATTAATTAGGAACGCTTCGACGCAATAATTAATTGACGCATTTTATTTTCTCATAAAAGGTAGGTGTGCCGAATTCTTAAAAGTAAAATAAAAACATAATTTTAAATTATGATGAATATTATAAATAAATCACCAAAAATATATAATAAATCTTTAACTCGCATAACTGTTGGAGAATTTGAACCAATTTTTTTTTTTAAAAATATATGTCCGGTTTTTCACCGTTAAAAGACCGGAAGTTAATTACGAATGAAACCACTGGTAATTGTCTATGCTTCAAACTAATTTGGCGTAACACTTACAAATATCAGTGTAATCAGTTATCGACCATTTTTGTTTTGTTTCGAAGGTGATGCTGGAAAATCCGTTTAATTAATAAACTGCGCTATTTGGAGACGAATAATAATCTTTTCGGACAAAATCGAGAATTCGGCAATTCCGTTTCAGATAGGTTTTCCGCGATTCAGTCCGCCTTTCCATTATCGTGGAAAATCAGTGCCTCTAACACTGCCGCTATGAAAAATACCTCCTGTTTACGCTATTTATAGTATAAACTGCTTTCGACATGAAACTAAAATAATATAATTACAGCAAAGGTAGTTTTTACTTCATGAGAATTTATAATTAAAAAAAAAATTATAGACGCTTTAATAAGAATACGCATTTTTGATAATTTCATGATGTATTAATTTCATGATTTACAGTATATGTTTTTATCAGAAATGTAACACTGCAAACACTTTAATGAAATTTGAAGCAATCGACACTGAAATAGAATTTCATGTAAATTCGTATTATACTAACAAGGTTTTCAGACAATCATACACAAGCACGGATGCGTGCCATTCCGATAGTACTTGGTGTGTACATGTCTTAATGCTTTCTTTTTTAATGATAATTAAGCGTAGTTCTTGAGAAGTCCAAACTGGCTACACTGATTAAAATGCGTTCACTCACTGAATGACCACGGCAAGGGTGCTTGGACACTTTTTTGTAAATATGATAAATATTGTTTACATGCAAAGATAGAGAATCTGCCCCTAGGGATCTGTGATGAATAGTATTTGCTCTAATACTCCGTCAAAGCTGATGATATTCGAGCTAATTGAAAGAGTGTGCACGAATTAGGATCCATTGGGGAATGTTTTTTGAAACTCAATTCTCATATTAATTTTAATATGTTTAACGTATGTTATTGATACGTTTTCTTTACATTTAATAAGATTCAATTACATGTTATTTGAATTGTAGCTTTTTAAATATGAATATTAGTTAAGACACGTTATAAAATGTAATAATAATAATGATAATAAATAAAAATTTAAAAAATATAATTATAATAAATAAATACAACAAACAAAGATACGCATTGTTTGTACAAACAGAACACGGAACAGCTTAGGGCGGTTTATTGTATTGATTAGAACATATTCAATTAAATGCATGATTGGTGCTTTACGAAAACGTTGCATTCAGGAGTGCACTTCGTCGTTGTCTGCATTAACCGCTGCGAGCGTTGATGACACAGCGTTAGACTAAACAACAGACGAGTCAAAATGTGACATACATATTATTATATACACTTTATTTTTATTTTTTTTATTATTTATTTTTTTGTTGTTGTTGTTTTTCACATCGTAGTTATTGCACGTGCTTAATGTGCGCAGTAATATATGCCAAGAGGCTAATTATGGATCGCAGCTATTCCTGAGCAAACTGACCGAGTTACCAGTGCGGGTTAAGATCACAGTGGCAGACGACATATCATACATTATTAGTTATTTAGTGTTTGATGCTTTGGAGATTAATTTTTAGACTGAGAAACATGACAAGCAGTTCCACGAAATTCGAGAACAGATGTACGAGGGATATTGGGTTGAAGGACATTACTTGTCAGATGGAAAAATGTTAATGGCGATTTTAAATGCCTTTGTCGGATTTTGTTTTAAATTTTGTTAAAAAATTATTTCAGTTTTTCGGGGTTGTTCTCATCTCATTGCACCCTTCCGCTGTTTACCTTCCTATAATGAATTGAGGACCACTTTCAGTTACATATTTGGAGGCAGTTTTTTGTTGTTGTTGTTCTTTTTAAATACTAGTTCCATGTTGACATTTTTATTTTGCGCATAACGTTAAACTTAATGAAATACAGTAGGAATCAGACTATCCGCTTTGAAGATTTGATTTACACAATTGTGCATGTGTAATATATTTACGTTGTTTGCGCGCCTAATTCAGTCGAACGGACTGCAACGTGAATACACTGATACGTTTACATCTTGTCTTCTGCCAACATGATTTATATTCGTGGGATTATTTTCATTAAATCACTAGTTGGATAATGTAATCATTAGCGTTAACATCATCTCCTGTGCCTGTTTATTTAAAAAACGTGTCCTTGATCTGTCTGTTTCAATTACATATTAGCAGTATAAAACAAGACGTTCTCTTTGAAAATCTTAATAGTCAAACATTCAACACGTGTGTCGTAATAAAACCAGTTTTCAAATGAAACGTAAAATTATTTCGACCGACTTTAACTGAACGGAGATGATGATTGTGGTCAGAATCAAGTTAAAAACAGTATTAGTGCATGAGTCAGGACCCCAAATTAGGCCAACCGGTACCATCTCGACTGACAAATAGAGATAAATCAGTGGTCATGTCTTTGCCACTATTGTCAATATTTTGCTCAAATATGCTTTAACAGATGGCTAATATACTGCATATTTGTAAGGTTTGTCACGTTATATTTTTGAAAATTGGTTGAGTTATAGCTAAAGATAATCAGTCACCTTATTAAATCAGGAAAACAATATATAGCACTTTTTAACATAAAAATGACAATTCTTGTTATCTGCAAGTCAGCATATATCTTTAAATGCAATCATATTGTTTTATATTCCATTCTATTTATGTGTACCATTTGTGGTATACATTAATTAATTAAATGTCAATTAATAAATCGTTATCTTCTAATTGA
>JAULBS010148220.1:0-12298 GCA_032355785.1 Symmetromphalus regularis
CGGAAGTTCAGAGGGGTCAGGCTATTGCATTGCTAATGCAAGGTCAAAGGCAACAACAAGTTGCTTTGCAATTTGGTATGAATGTTTCCACCATAGAGCGTCTGGTACGTCGTCTGAGAGATACTGGAAGGGTCTTTCCCAACTACGTAATCGCTATGTTACTGCCTCTGAAACCGTTTTAACTACGGTAGGCAATCATAATCGCCACATTCACCCAAAAACTGAGAAACCGATTGTGCGAGTTTGGTCTGCGAGTTCGTAGACTTTGCATTGGTTTTCCTCTCACTCGTGCACGTCACACGCTTTGTATGGCTTGGTTAGTGGCACATGGTCCCAGACAATTTCCAATGAGGCAGTGGAGATGGGTCTTTTTCACAGATGAGTCGCAGTTCACTCTTTTTCATCCGGACGGTCAACGTTGTGTATACCGATGTCGTATATACCGATGTTGTAGGGAACGCTTCGCCGATGCTTGTGTTCTTGAGAGGGATAGGTTTGGGGGTGGCTCGCTTATGCTATGGGGAGGGATATCTCACGGGTTAAAGTTGCTGTTGATTGTGATAGCGGGTAATGTAACAGGCGTAAGATATAGGGATGAAATCCTCCCGCCGGTTGCCGTTACATTTGTGCAACAGCATCACCTAATTTTCCAGCAGGATAAAGCCTGGCCCCATGTAGCCAGTTTGTCAAGATTTTCTCGCCAATCATAACATAACCCATTCGATTGGCCTCTGTACAGTCCAGATTTGTTCCCAATCAAACATCTGTGGGACGAAATGGACAGGAGAGTAAGGGAGTGTCATAATGCCCCCGCTACTCTCAACCAATTAAGAGCTGCTTTGTTGGAAGAATGGGATAATATCCCAATGAGAAGGATAAATGTTCTGATGAACTTCATGCATAGGAGAATCAGGACTGTAACAGAAGCGCGAGGAGGGCATACGAGATATTGACGAGTTAATCCATTACACTTTAACATATTGGGGGTACTGTTAAATTGGTTTCAATTACTCATGAATTATTGATCAAAATCTAAAGAAACTTAGAAAAGAATTGTGTTTTTATCCTTATATATTAATTTTTTTTTATATTAAATCATCTAAAATGTTGACCATTCTTTTCTTTTTCCCTTCAGTATATATATATATATATTAGTGCTGGGGAAAATTCAGATTGATAATCAGTCCCACCTATGACGTCATTGGTACACTTCAAAAATTATTTGCATCCCCTCCTCCGCACCAAAAATAATCTGTTTTGTCTGTGTGTAATGTTGTCATACAATAACTGGAAAATTATACTATATCATGATGTTCATGTTGCTTGTACTGCTTTTTGGATGATTTAATTTAAAGGTTTTTTTATTGCAAAGAATTTTTTTTTTTTAAACCAACATTTAAAATAACAAATTATATTTTAACTTCCATCAATGCATATAAAAACGCTTATGTCAAGTAATAATAAATGTTGATATTTTACTTGCATTTATTCACGTTTTGGCAAAGAAAACTTTTACTTAAAACACCCATCGCTTTTCACAAACTTTAGAATAACGTGCATGCTTATTGAATGACCTTGAACTTCACATTCTGATAACCGGTGTAACTTGCTGCTTACCATAATAAAAAGAAAAATAATTGTTATCATATTTCGGCGTTAGATTTTAAAAAGGTAGCCTATATTGGTCACATGTCCTGAAAACCACGATTTAATGCCAACAATTGTACCAGTGTAATTTTGGCATTATATTGAGTTGGCGTTATAGTGTGGGTCCCTTTGGTTCATGGAGACATTTGTTTTGAACTCCATCCCACCCCATAAGAATGACATCTGTTTTGGATTTTTTAATCAATAAACAACCAGGTGGTAAATTATTTTTATGTCTTTATAAACCTGAAAATAAATTTGTTAGGCCTATACACGATTTCACATGTAGAACTTACTGTTATTGATATTGTTTACCAAGTGTAATGTCTCATTTCAGTTACTTCTTTCTCTGTGGGAGATAGTTTGCAAGCTGACTTGAAGATGCAAGTGTATGGACCCAGCACTGAACTGACTGATATGAAGGTTAGTGATCTGAATCTGATCGTTTTATTGGTGAGATTAATGACTATTTCTAAGACTACATGAATATAATGCTTGAACCAGCATCCATTTATAAGATCCTTTCTGCTATGCATCATACCTTTGAATGGATGATACTGATAGTAATTCACCTATTGATCAGAGTAGGTGGTAACACTTTTGTATATAAATGTTCAATAAAGTAGGCCTAATTTGGTTGTTGCTAAAAGTGATGTTTACTTTCAGTAGTCTATATCTCAGAAGTCAACAGGCCTTCCAGAATTGAAATTTTCCATAACCCATTTATAAAATATGACTTTGTAAATGATGTCATGCAAATAAAAAAGTGTTACTTGCATGAGCAGCATGGGAACAAAACAATCCTTGAGGATCAATTTTAACAGGTCTGAACTATGGTAAAAATATATTTACTGGTATAACCTAACAGTTCATGTTCTGACTTTTATTTTTGATCATGAATACAGTTACAAATCATTTAGCTACATATTGCTTCAACTGTTCTTTTCATTTTGTTATTTCATTCATAGGATTTCCCTCTTAAAGCCTCAGAGCCAAAGGTTCAACTGCCATTCTACACAAAACCAGGAGAATGTCCAAGAAAGATAGAAATTGAAAGGTAGGGGAACATTTTATTTTGAAAACATTAATTAGAAACAAATTGCTAATCAGTGTAAATTGATTAGCAGTTGCTCTTTTTGCATATTCGAAAATTATGCTGAACAAAATGTTGTCTGGAGGTTAGACCTAATCAGTGGTTTTTTGTTGGGATTATAAAGACATGAGCCAGATATAGCAAGTTACCACATTACAGAAGTTAGCTTAGATACTATCTGAAGCAGTAATGAACTCAGTCAGTTAATAAAGTCACTATAAATTCATTGGCAGGATAAATTAATGGGTCTGCTATAATTTTATTGGTTTAGGGGTTCAAATATTTGTTGCTTTGTGCAAATCTTTAAAACATTTCTTTTCAAAAGAGTCATTATCTTTTGTAAATTAACATCTAAAGACAAACACAATTTACTTGATACATCACAAGTTTCTTCATACTAATGTTTTCTTCACTTTGAATAGCTGTCTTGTTGAAGCTAACTGTTCTCTGTAGATGGTTTATTGACATATTTTGTTGTTCTGAAATCAGGAGACGCCGACACTTTGCTAGTCTGAAACTTCAGGAGTTACTGCTCTCGTACAACATCCAGACGGAGCTGTTGATGCCGAGACAGCAAGCAGTAAACAATGATGTGATCTTGAACCAAGACCCTGATAACCCTGCACCATTTCCTCCATATTTGCCACTAGCCATCTTTGACAATGAAGAGTACGACTGTCGTACACCGGAGGAGTGGATTGCATTAGGAATGGAAGACTCAGTTCGTAAACCAGTACCAGGCATAGCACTGCTTCCCACCCTCGATGAAGATGCAAAAAGTATATTGATACATTTTTGATACCTAATCAACAGAACAATTCTAGTATTGAAAATCTTAAGTTTAAAAGTGGTATCTATTTTTGTTTGTGTAAAAATAATTATTTGTATTAAGCTATCTTTAGACTTGTTACTGTAATTTTTTGTTATTTATGTAATTATTTGATAATTAGCAATTATTTTGTAACAAATTATTTGTCATTAACAAATTATCAGCATTATTTATCAAACATTTGAAAGCTATATATTATATTATGATAAATTTACAAATATGTTACTTGTTAATAAATGGATATGTTTACTTTTTCAGAGGACCCTACTGACATGAGTATTATTTATGACTGGTTTAATGTTGGTGTGTTGGACTATGATATTGCCAACAAACTGTATTTTGTACAGAAAACCTCTGGACGAAATCGTGTTGTTGATTTGCATGGAAAACCTGTTGTGAATGGAGGAATGACACTTGATGGTTAGAGCTTTTGGTGCATTCTTCCTATATTTGTTACGAAAAAGGATTAAAAGTACATAAAAGGATTAATTTTGTAAAAGCTGTCTGGTTTTTCATGTTTAAATAAAATATATAATAAAATTAATTAATTATTTGAAATACTGTTAAAGATGTAGCTATTTAAGATAAAAATATTTTTATGTATGGTATAGTATAGCAGAATGTATTTAGAATGTTTTCATTTAGTTTTTCATGTATGTTTTAAAATATCTCACAAATTCTCGTGTTATGTTTTTGTTATCCATATTATAGGAGCACTAGTGTCCTTACCTAATCAGTTTTGGATTCCCCGAATTCGACTGATGTTTATGGGTGAGGATCCACAGATATATGTGAAGCGTGTTGCAGAAGCATTTGAAGCTCGCAAGCTGTGCGAGTCTGAACTGAGATACCACCTGTACATTGACTGCATGCCAATGGATGGTGTTGGGGAACTAGATCAAGCATCTCTTAAGCGAATGATTGAGTGGGCCAAGAGTGCTCCTGGATTAGCCAGAGACAAGCAGTGAGTAAAACAGCATCTTTTTTCTGTTGGACACTGAGAGGCTCATCAAGCAGATGTATTAGGAAAATGTTAGTTGACAAATGGGTGTGAATAGTTAAGGAAGGTTTTAGTGTTGAATACTACATACAGGTGTTATTTTACTTGTTCCAGTGTTGAGGACTACATATAAGTGTTAAATAGACATCGTAATTGTTTAAATGTTGAGGAATGGACAAGTGTTATATAGACTTATTTTACTTGTTTCAGTGTTGAGGACTGTACAGGTGTTATATAGATATATTTTACTTGTTTCAGTGTTGAGGATAGTACAGGTATTATATAGATATATTTTATTTGTTTCAGTGTTGAGGACTGTGCAGGTGTTATATAGAAGTATTTTACTTGTTTCAGTGTTGAGGACTATGTGCAGGTGTTATATAGACGTATTTTACTTGTTTCAGTGTTGAGGACTATGTACAGGTGTTATATATATATATTTTACTTGTTTCAGTTTTTAAGAATATGTACACGTGTTATATAGACTTATTTTACTTGTTTCAGTATTGAGGACTACGTACAGGTGTTATATAGATACATTTTTCTTGTTTCAGTGTTGAGGACTATATACAGGTTCTAGAGAAGGAGGTGAACATTGACTTCTGTCGCTCCATGAACAGAATCATCTTTGAGAAGACAGTTGATGAGGATCCACTCACATTTGCCTTTGTCAGTGTACCTGAATTAATGGGGATGCTTGTTCCAGACAGAGGTTATTTAAAAATATTTATTTCAATTCTTGTGCCATGTGTATGTGAAGCAGATCTCCATGCATCCTGTATAAAATTTCTAATTGGTGAAAGCAAATATTGATGATCTTAAGACATGCACAGCTTATTTGTTAGAACTTTTATTATCACATGAACTCATTTCCAATTTTGATCATGTGTTAAGAAAAAAAAAACATAATATTAGAATTGTAAATTTGATTTGAATTTACTGTTTATAATTATGACAGCTTATTTATTTTTAATTTGTTATACACATTTGATCTGCTTCTTTTATGTACTAATTTATATTATTGTTTGTAGGTTGCAACATGGATGTTCCAGAGTACCCATTTGATGAGCAGTATGATAACTTTGCATTTAACTCGCTTCTCACTCGTGAAGAGAGCATCGAGGCTACGGGTAAAGTGAGGACAGAATGCAACAAGGTGGCAGCCATGTCACTGTTCCATATTCCCACAGCCAAACCCATGAGACTGGAAGAGTTTGAGCAGACACAGTCTCAGGCATCATCACAGGTAGATATACATCACAAAACCTTAATGGCTATTCTCGGGTTGGGAGGGATTGTAAGGAATCTTGTCTGAACATTTTAAAAGTATGACCATTATACACAGTATAAAGTAACACATGTTGGAGAAATAACATTTAATAAAATAGCAAACAGTGAACCCACGTCAAGCAGTAAGAAAAACACTGTGTTCTACACATGATGTATCTGAATTAGAAAATTAGTCTACACCTCTAACAAATAAACACAGAGTACCTGTCAGTCCTGTCAGTCATATATCATTGCATCATTATTTTCATGATGCAAAATCAATATAGTTACTTTCAGCCTCATTTTTGTAAAAACATTCAACACTAACTAAAAGTAAATAAAAAATGTATGACATGGCACACAGATGTTATATAACATTGATGGATTGTCATGTTTGTGCAGGTGTCACTGTTTTTGAAAGACAGCTGGATCACAACACTGAGAGCCAGCATCCGAACATCACTGCGAGATGTGGGAAAGGGATGGTTCAACATCCATTCAACCAACTGGGAGGTTTATCAGATCTCAAAATTGAAGAAATTCATGGAAATGGTCAAGTTTATCATGCAGGTATGGCAAATTAAGTTTTCCAAATTAGACTTAAGAATGTCACTACACCATTCTGCATCAGATTTTTTATATCTATAGGAGATTGTTACAAATCATGTTTGTTTGTTACAGGACTGTGCTGTAAGATGGTTATGGACAGTTGTCATACTACACTAGAGTTGAAACATGTATATAGAATAATATTTGTTTGTTACAGGACTCTGCGCTATCTGGTGCAGGACTTGCTTGTAAACTTCACTCAGATGGTGGTGGAGAGTTGTCGTACTACACTAGAGGTGAAACATGTATATAGAATAATATTTGTTTGTTACAGGACTCTCTGCGCTATCTGGTGCAGGACTCGCTTGTAAACTTCACTCAGATGGTGGTGGACAGTTGTCATTCCACGTTGGAGCTTGATGATGACTTTGTCTGGGGAAAAGATGTCATCAACAGCTCATTCAGGTAAGACTGAACATTGTCTTCTATCATATTCCTAGTATCTCATAAATCATTGTCTTTCATCATAATGTTAGGGTTAAATTAAACATTATCTTTCACAATCATGTAATTTTTTAATCAACCATCTACGTTCATGATAATGTTAATGTCTTACCAGCACAAGACCAGTTGGATCCATGGTGTATAGAATCTCTCTTTTTGCCCGTCAATAACTAAATATGTTGGCCGAAATGCACATTAGAGCGGATGTTTCTAATTCCTGCGACCATAGGTCATCCCTTGACCATTCTCTTAAGGCCTGTGTGCATTTTGTACCTGGCATTCCTTTAATCTTTGATCTTAACTCTAACTTCCAAATCCCCTCTACCACATTTCCTAAAAGTAGGGATGAGGAGATAGATGGAAATTGTTTTGGAGTTTGTTATGAAAGACATGCAGAGCCATATTTTCATAAGCATACATAGATTTGCTATTGAGAAGGTCTTCTCTCTTGTGATATATGATTAATTGTTGTTTAGGCAAGTGATAATGAGTGATGATGTTTGATCAGTATAAAATAGGGCACTATCTTAAAACAAACTGTTTATAATCTGGTTTGACAGAATTGAATTTCAGAATTGTACACACATCTTTTATTAAGTGTTTTGTTTCACCGATTGAGTTTTATTTGGATTTTTATGTATATATGAATGAATTATTTTCTTTCTTTTCAATGCACACAGCTCAGATTTAATGTTAAGGCGTGATAGGTTTGGACGAAGGTAAGTGGTGTTCACCCACCACACCTGTTGAAGGAAATAAAATGTAAATTGTCAAAGTTTGTCTCACTGCTTTACAATCAGTTATTAAGACCATATCTTACTGGAAGAAATAAGATTATTATTATATCACTTATAATATACCCACATAGAACACATGCATGTCTGTAGCATGGCATAATGTAATAGTCACCATTACCATGCTTTCACATATCTTGGCATACGATACATTGCCTTGCATCATGCTGCTAGTTCTTGATTTGTAATTGGTTACTTTATTACCATAGTATATGTTATTTGTCAATCTGTTACCACACAGATATATTATTAGTCATACCTTTCTGTATGTTATTTGATGTCATGATGTATACCGTATATCTTTGCCTATAAGTCAAATTTTTTACATCAAAATTTTTTGTGAATAGCAGGGTGGTCGACTTATAAGAGAGTCAAAAACGAAATATATATATGATTTTTGTATTGTGATAATTGACGTTTAGCAAGTCTAACGAAGGTTTGTTTCATTTGATTTAAAATCGTATTAATGAAAGAAAGTTGCTTAACACTCACAGTGGTACTACTACCGGTTCCGTATTTGACCGGGAATGAGCCCATGCCCCTATTTTAAGACATTTAAAGAATTAGGCCCATATCCGCAAATAAGTCCATTCCTAAAATTTCATGATTTTTGCTGCTATTGTTATATAAAAAAAAAAAAATCCATCCTTGTGATAAGAAAAAGTCGAAAAACAGCCTGTCGTCGTATGCCATCAGTCGTGTTTGGTTGGGATGAAATAAAATAAAACATTCTTCTACATATTGTCGTTGGAAATTATTTATATAACAGGTATGTAATAAAACATTATTTTATAGTTGTAACATTAGTTTGTCTTTTGAAATAGTTTCTTTTCAATTTACTGTTGGCTGCGTTTCTTTTGTTTGCCAAGTTAAAACAGCTAACAAGGAAATGTCAGTTTCGGCATGAATCACACGTGAATCTTGCTTTGATCAAAGCCGACAACGCTGACTACAAAGTTTTTCTCACTAGTTGGAAAAATGTCACATCGTAATAAGATTGACAATTCAGGGGTATAAAATAGTTCATTAAGCCACGTGGGTTGTTTCATTTGTGATTGTCGTTTCATTTGTGATTGTCATTACAATGCCAATCAGTCCAGGGCAGTACCCTGATCAAAATTCTAGAGGGGCACTACTTTTTATAAACAAATTATGTGACTATACTCAGTTGGCAGATATATCGCGATTCACAAAACCATGTCGCAGTGTGTATTGCACTCGGCTAGTATTGCAATATACCTGTATATCGTTGCACCACTATACTTAAATATCCACTACACCGTCTACCCACCAAGAAAAAAGTTAGCTATGACCCTGTAAAAGTTTACTTCTAACACAGGGTCACATCTGATGCAAGAATACATTGTTTTAATTTAGACTTGACAGACAGCTAACTACAGGCTTTGAACTTTGCTGATAGGAGAGTTGTTAACAAAACAGCATTACACATCAAAGAAAGAAAAGAACAGTGTTAAAACAATCTTGGGTTGGCATACTACTGTTTTCAACAATGTATATATGAAAAAAACATACTGTGTTTGTTATTATTGTTACATAAACTTAACATTAATAAAACAATATATCTTTCTACTATATTTTAAAACACAACAAAATACTGAGGGTGCTGAAACAGATATGGAGGAAATACCATATGCAACAACATAATTATGGTGGCAATGGTGAGATTTGTGAAACGAACTTTGGTAAACGACCTCATTATAAGAATAATGTGCTGTCAAAAGTTTTATAATTTCACAAACAACTTTCTCTCAGAAATTAGGTCGACTTATAAACGGATCAAAGAAAAATCGCCAATTTTATTACCTGAGAAAGGTGGGGTCGGCTTATAGGCAGGGTCGACTTACAGGCGAAGATATACGGTACTAAGTTTAAGAAAGCCTGATTTGAAAATTTTTTAAAGTCTATATTAACAATATTAATTTGATTTTGCTATCAAAATTAGATGGTTATTGCAGTTTACTTTTAAAAAACCAAAAAAACCTATTACAGTGATTTATAATAAATTTATTTTTCTTTTAACTTAGCCTGACCTCATAGTGGACTGATACGAACATCCTAACAGTTGATTGGCTGAAATTTGTCCACACTGTACAGGGTGCCTTTTCCGGTCATATGGTACCAACTTCCTTCTTTTTCATTTCACTGAATTGATAAGATGTTTTTCTTATTGCTTAGAAAATACTCCTTCAGTCTCAAAGCTATATTTTATTTACTTGATTCAACTCCAAGTTTTCTTCAATTTGTTTTTAATATGTTGTTTCTTTTGTAGGGTAACAGCCCACAAGCAATGTCGACAGCACAAGAGATACAAGATAGGTTATATTTGCTAAAGAATAAGATGCATGCTGCGATAATGAATGATCCAATGATGGAGCGCAACGTTGAAATGACTGAACCATGGGTTGACCAGACGCAACAATGGATTATGCAAGCGCGGCGGTGGCTTCTTAATCCGGGTCGAGATGAGAATGATAAAGGTATATAAATCTACATTGTCTTCTAAAATCTGTCTTTCATTCTTAATTGGGCAATTTTCCATTCCAATAATTAGGTCCAATTTTGTGACAGTATATGTCATGCCCAAAATACACCCGCCCAAGTTACATTGCCCAAATTATTATTAAAAAGAAAAACAAATTAAAAAACAAAATACACCCTGAACATTTGTTAAGAAGTATACTTAATTATAATAGCAACATTGATTAAAGTACAGTTTTAGTCAATTATGTACATTACAGATCAGTATATACAAATGTATCAGTATGGTTCCCGTATATTGGTTCCAAACAATCACTAAGAAACGAATTACTTTGCGGCACTTGAAATCTGAGGATTGGTTTACATGTAGTAACAAAGAATGTTAAAGATTCCTAAAAATACTATCATATTCCTGAAAATGGCTTTTAAAATTCCTGAAAACTATTTCATGATATTGGTATCTCTGTAACGATTATCCAAAACTGGGCAGTTCACTGTATAGGTTTGGCATTAAAAAAAGATAATTGTTATAACAGGCCTGTGGAATTGCACTCGCCCACTCACTATTTAAAAAACTTCCCGTGCGAATCATCATCAAAATTAACTAGCCCGTTGGGTGACTCACGATCTTTTCGTTCTGTGATGTTGACTTCTGAATTCATAAAACGTTACGTAAAAAAAAAGAGGAGAAAACAAGTTATAAAATTAAAGAAAATAATAAACAGTATGAGAAGAAAACTCGTAACCGTTCTTGGGAAGAAAAATTGAAAAGGATGAGAGATATGAACCCAGGTAGTAAGAGAATTGATAATTTATGAAGAAACATGAAATGTTATGTATTCCTAATGCACTTTTTGTGAAAAAATATACTCTACAGAGAAAGGGTTCGATGTTTGTTACAGGAACATATTTTATATCAGGATAGTAATAATAACTGCGGGCTAGTGGATTTTTTAATTTACAAGTCCAGCTGGCTATTAATACAAATTCTAATTCCACAGACCTGGTATGTTATGTTTGCTATTGTAGGTAAAGAAGCACTACGTTTACTTATTGCTGAAGGTCTCAGGTTGGCGAGCAACTTTTCTGGTCAAGCCAGAGACGAGTTGCTTCAGTTGTGTAAGCATTTAGAAGATTTGGCGAAACGATTGGCAGAGACGTGCAAAGGGGATCTGGTATTTATATATTGCGTTATGCTACTTTATTTATACTAAAAAAGAATTTAAGAGTCAGGCCATCCTTAAAAATATGTTGGTTTGCCATAACATCTAAATCTAAATTTGTGGGGGTAGCTAAATATTTGTTTTCCTTCCCAATCAACAATAATGTTTTTTTCCTGGTATTAACCCTCACGACCATGATTTGAGGGTCGAACTCCAGGGTGTCATCATTCCTTTGAGATGCATCTACAGTAAGTTTTGATGCTGTGTAGTCATTTGTTTTCATGGCAACTATGACAATCATATTCATATTGTCTTCTGTCAATGTGTCCAGGCAAATATCAGCAATGACATCCGACCATGTCTTCTGTGTGTACAGCATTTTCAGGCTGTTGAACAGTGAACAAAAAAAAAACTTGGTCTCAACAGAAAGTTGTAGTCGGCAATTCAAGCCAGGTGTTAAAAATAAATAATTGAGTCCGTCCCAATTTCACTGAGTCGGTCGGGTTATGGCAAACAAGTATATTTTTAAGGATGGCCTCATAGGAATTTTTTTTAATCATTTTTGTCTTTTTTGCCAGATAGGGTTAGAATATGACCAAATTATAAAGGGAAAAATAAAAATTTGTGGCTGAAGGGGTAAGTATTAAAGATATTTAATATAGGAGGGGTTGTCCAGAGTTAGTTATGACCAAATTATAAAGGGAAAAATAAAAATTTGTGGCTGAAGGGGTAAGTAGGGTCTGGATCACCAACACCCCATGCTAACCTCCACCCTGATTATTGATTATTTAGGATACTTATATTTGTAGCTTAAATTTCAACCCCTGTATGGTAATTTGTTAACATTGGGGTTGTTGAGAAAGGATTTATCCAAGGTTAACCCTGTTAATTACAATTCTTCTCATATGTTTTATTTTTTTACCAGGAAGAAAGAATTGAACGCAAAAAACA
>JAULBS010148231.1:0-12298 GCA_032355785.1 Symmetromphalus regularis
CATTGGACCCGGGGGAGACGGGTCCGAACCAAATTGGATGTGGACCCGTATAAAAAATACTTCACCTCACCTCAAAAGATCAAACAGCTCCATCAGTTTTCTCCGATATAAAATAGTGTTAAATATAAAGCGTAATTCGTCCAAATCAATTTAGGCTAGATATACCCACAATAACACAAATCTACAATATTTAAATTATATTATAAAGGAATGTAAAAATCGAAATTCAGTACGTTACGCATCTTTAATATAAGGGAAATAACTCCAAGAATCTTTGAACTAGTGACACACATTAAAATTACCTCCTCATAATGTTTTATACATATATATCATATCAAACGTGATTTAACTGGTTCCATTGGTTGGTATGTTCAGGAATCAAAGCTCGGCAACGTCTCCAATCATGTGTGCTTCCCAAGACTCAATGGTGTGTATTTGTATGTGTGTGTGTATTGTGTGAATATATATCTGTAGATGTGTACGTACGGACGCACGCATGCATGCATGAATCATTGTATGTATGTATGTATGTATGTATGTGTGTGTGTATGTATGTACATGCTGTGTATGTATGTATGTATGTATGTATGTGTGTGTGTGTGTGTGTGTGTGTGTATGTATATACATGAAATATGTATGTAGGTAGGTAGGCAGACAGGCAGGTGTGTGTGTGTGTGCGTGCGTGCGCGCGCGTGTGTGTAAGCACACACAAACTACTTAATGAGAATAATTAATCAATAAGCTATGACAGTCTAAGGGGAATAACTGCGCGCAAACAAAAGCAATTGCGAAGGTCTATAATTACTGGCCCTTGATCAAGTTATCGGACAAACAGATAAACGCGTCAGATAAAATTCCACCTGGAAGTCAACTGGTTACGTTAGTGAATGGTAGTTTGTGCATGCAAATAGTATTTTCCCTGCTCTTAATGCAAAAAGATTTCTTGTTCAAAGACTTATACTAAAATGAAATAAAGTCCAATGGATATTTGAACAAAGTCGTGACAGCAAAGAAGGAAAGAAATGTATGTTTAATGAAAACTAACGGTATTTGCGATAGAGGAAACCCCCTACCAATACATAGGTTACTCTTTCCAATTAACTGCAAATGATCTTTTACAACAGCTTTTCCGCACACAGTACAGCATATACCACATCCTCTGTTACATCAGTCATGAACCACTGGATGAAACGAGAAATAGACAAAAAGGTCCGCAGAAAGGGATCGATCCAAGATCCATCGGACCGAACGCTAGCCGTGGCAGCATTTCCCAATCACTGTCAAACTGACGAAAGAAGACGCTCGCTGCAGACGATCATATCCCGTGGTACCGGTGACATCTGTCATATTCACATCCTTTAACTGTCGGTTCCAGGCTAATAATTATTGTAATTCACTTGTTTGTGTCATTTACGCTAATCGTCTCATTACTACAGAATCTATGAAGCAAAAAAAAAAAAAAAAAAAAAAAAAAAAAAAGAAGTAATAATAAAGTAAAATAGATTTTTGGGGGTTGTTTCAAAAGTACCTAGTAGTGATGTTTAACAAATCATTATTGACGCGGGACCGGGATGTCGCTCAAACGGTAGCGTGTCTGCCTATGCACAGGTCGGTCGTCAGTTCGATCCTTCTCAGTGGAACCTTTTGTAGTTTGGGCTACATTCCGCTCCAACTGCTTCACCAAAAGCCCGTGGTATATATATGCTGTCCTGTCTGTGGGACAGTGCGTATAAAAAACCTCTTGCTGCTTATCGGAAAGAGTAGCCTATGTGGCTGCAGCTGGTTTCCTCTAAATACATATGTTAGAATGACGTCTAATAGCCGATGATAAGATAAAAAAAATCAGTGTGCTCAAAAGGCTTCGTTAAATAAAACAAAATTTACTCTAGTTTATGTCATTTACGGTAATCTTCTCATTACTACAGAACTCGTGAGGCAAAAAATAATAAAATAAAATAGATTTTTATTTCTAAAGTACCTCGTAATGATGTTCAACAGCTGATTATTGACACATACATCTCTGGAGAAATAATATTAGAAAAAGAGGGGTATTTTTTGTATTCAAAATGAAACACATTATCGTTTTCTTACTTAGAACGTCCAATTCGTACATCCATTTTGTTTCATGTCATTCTGATGTTTATAGTACCACCATGCGGAGAAAAAACAAAACAAAAAAAAAACAGCGATAAATCATGCTGGTTTAGAAAATTTATATTTTAACAAACTGTGCCTGGACAAAATTTAAATATAGAAAGCATTTTATAATTGAAAATAAATCGTTATCCCATCTTAGTAATATATAGATGGCGTTAGTGTCAAGATAACCAGAAACTGGTTTCATTTCAATAAAGAGCTTTAAAACGCATTTTAAATGAAAATCAACAACAACAAACAAATCAACAACCCCCCGAACGCCACCCCCCCCCCAAAAAAACCCCACATCAACATAAAAAAAACCCACCTAAACAAAACCAAAACTAAAAAAACAAAACAAACCCAAAACACGTGTTTAATTCAGTCTTGGCCATGGTTAGACAGAAAATGTGTGCATCTTCAAGATCAGATGATTCAATATCTTTAACACAGCACAGGTTAGCGATATGTTCTGTTTCATAATATTGGTCCTTATTAGAAACTGTTATAGCTGCGTCAGTTTTTAAGATATTAAAACTATTTATGCACTATCACGAAGCAGATAGATGGAAAGTTTTACCAACATAAAAATACGGAAAATCAATTGAAGTCACGAGAAACGTGCGCAAACGTCATCAGTAATTTTAAACAAAGACTTGACGTCATAACTGCCCAGAATGTACGTCATGTGGAACATATTTTATGAATAGACACAGAAACTATTGGCTGTCGTGAAGGTAATGCCCAAGTATTATACATCAAATCAAAATTTATTATGTTTGCCATAAGGTTATGCTTTCCAATTTATTGTATACTGATGTGTGTAGAAAATACAAATGTACAGAATAAGGACAGATAATATGAAGCATCCTTAACATTATTCATTTTAAAGATTAACTCGAAATATCACCAACAAAACGTGTCATGTTATCATGACTATAAAATTACAGCCATAGACCTGTACATGGCATATTGTGAGGAGGGATGGATTCTTTGTTTAATGACATCCCAGAATATAGGTTACTCAGAGACTAGCTGGTGTCAAGCAAGTGGAATCTGTGACACTTGGTTCATAGAAGAAACCCACCGCCGCCTCATATGCTAATCTTTCCGATTAGCTGCAAATGGTATTTTATATGCCCCATCCCACAGAAAGGACAGAACATACACATACACTAGGCGTGGACCAGCCTCTGTCCTGAAGCTGAGTTTAATGCTCAGAACTGCGTGCTTGAACCTTAATTGAATATAAGCACGAAAATAAGTACATCCAATCAACTTTTTTTTTTTAATTGAAATTACACTGTGAAAACTATCGTCATTTATGGACCACTTCATAATATCAGGCCCGTACGCGGGGGGGGGGGGGGGGGGGGGGGAGTGTGCGACGGACGCACGCACCCCCCCAAATCTGTCCGTAAATGTAAATTTGGATTGACGCTAATTTACTAGAATAACGTTAAAAACGTCCGGGCCTTCACAAACGCACCCCCCTAAAGAACATCCTGCGTACGGGCCTGAATATCATACAAATAAACCTTTTTTTTTTTATTTACTATTATTATTTATTTTATTTTTATATTAATCATCCAGTGATCATATGTTTTACTTTAAGCGAAACTTTCGTTAATATTCATATCAATACCATGATTTAAAAAAAAACAAAAAAAAACCTTCTTCTCTTTTTAACCATAATTGGTGACTTGAACTTTTCGTCAGTTTTTTTTGTCTTACATTTATTTGAAGTCTGTAATGTTCCAATCTAAATAGCTTTTATAACATTTTAAAATGTTGTACTCTTACATTTATTTCAGGGCTGTAATGTTTAAACCCAAAATGGCTTTTGTGACATTTTTAATCCCCAGTGGTTTCACAATTTGAAACTTCAAATTAACACTGTACTGAATCACAAAAGTTCACCCCAAAATGCCCATTAAACAAACTCGTTATCACTAATGGCATGTCAGTGCTTCAGGTTTTTATACTATTGCCTACAGCTACAAAGTTGCTGGAAACATACCATTTTTTAAAGTTCATGAATAATTTGATGTTTTAACAGGCTTAAAGCAATAGGTAGGAGTGCCTGCACACGATAAACTTTTTTTTTTAATGTGAAGCTTCTTTCCGGCCATTTTCTGTAAAGAATTTTGTTTTAATGGCTGAGTCACGCAGACATGTATTTTATACACACTCTTTCGTATAATTACTAATCTCTAGCTCTGTTTGGATGTGTTAGGTTATTACGCACTAAATACTTGCTAACAAGACACGCTAACGACTTGACTATGATCTCATCTAGTCCCAACACACACCGCAGTATGTCACTTTCCCCCTCACTGCATAGCGATTTCGCAAGGGACATAAATCTGCAAGCAAATTATAATGTGAATAAAATCTTTCTTTTTTTTCTTTTTTTCTGGACACGTATCCAGTGGCGTAGCTTCCATTGAGGCAATGAGGCAACTGCCTCACTAGATGTTTTTGCAGAATTTTTTTTTAATGTGATTAGTATTATAAAAGTTGAATAATATACGAGAAATCAGTGGCGTTGGAACGAAATTCATATTGGGGGTGGGGGCTGCTAATACTAAAAAGCAACTGACTTTACCAAAAAACACAAGAATAACGCCTCTGGAAATAACTAGTGCCTCACTAGAAAAAAGACCCAAGCTACGCCAATGGTATCTTTTGCTGTTTCATGTAAAATAGATTTAGAATTATTATTATTTCTTTCTTTCTTTCTTTCTTTCTTTAACGACACACAGTACAAAAGTAATCATCAGCTATTGGGAGTCACATTGTGGTTACTTTACCTTTTTTAAACATTGTCATACACATACAAATTAATGATATTAAAACCTATAAATAATATATTGATTCTAAACTAACAAGACCATGGTAAACAAAAACAAATTCAGTAAATCAATGACGAAAAACAAATTTGTGATAAAAATTAGTTTTATTAAAATACTTAATAATAAGGTCTGGGTGGAATCAAAATGATTCCACCACACCCTCATTAACAAATACATTATCTCAAAAAGGCTGAAGGTGGGACCAACATATACCACACCGACCAACATATACCACACCGTCAAAAACACTGACAGCGCTGACAATGAAACGGGTGGTCCTCCAGAGTAAAAATATGTTACATACATGTTTGACCAATAAGAGAACGACACAAAAAACAATTTCAACCTTCGCGGACCATCTATAGGAGGATTGCCAATCTCACAAGACCGGCTTTACAGAATAACGCTCGTTCGCTCTCGCATTGTTCCAAAATATATCTGTTAATCACAAATTTAAAATCATAATATGGCATAGCCATATTAACTTGAGACAAATTCGAAGCAGCCTTGGCTTTTGCCGTAATCACTAGCGAATCCAGGGGATCACGACCCCCCTCCCCATCCCCTTTTGTCGATTTAAAAAAAAACATTTTACGAGTGGAAAGACGTAAATATTTACAATTTTGGACCCCGCCCCCCCCTCCACACTTTTCAGAAATCCACATTTGGACCCGCTTTCTGTAATCCTGCATCCGCGCCTATTAATGCACATTTAAATGAGCATTTTTCCGCGCGTAGGTAATCAAAGTATTAAGAGTACTTAATTAACCTTTGAATTTATCATTCACATACATCGAAGTTTTAAATTCACATTAAAAGATTATTAATTGGAGACATATTTCAGTGTGTAGGTAGGGATATACTCAATCTGTAATCACTGATTAGAATACTTAACCTTTTAATTTATCATTCATACACACTGAGGCTTCACATTAAAACATAATTAACTGGACACATATTTCATAGATAGGATAAATTGCATTAGTAATCATAATTATATTAATTTAATGTGAAGTAATCCAGCTTACACAGTATTTTTTTAATTCACCTTTCAGTGACACACATTTACAGGTAACCTTTAAATTCGCCATTAATTATTAGATATATGAGTTATGTAAAGGTGAAGCGGTAAATAAGTAAAAGACACTTAGAGGAAATCTGCATCTGTAATCCGAATTTAATGATAATAAAACTCGATCACCATCAACTCGTATTTTGCTTTGCACTAACGCTTAAACTTATTTAATATATTTTCTATTAAGCTACTGCAGCTCGCAATGAACCACTGCACAATCAAAACAAATTTCAATATTCCATTCCATCTAGTATAATCAGTATTTGTGTACCGTCTGGCATGGAGATTCGACAATGCCGTTGAACTAATAATATACATAATAATCAATAAGAAAATTACGTGGCATTCAGAAGTTTTGACACACATTTGGGACATTTTACTGATACTGAATCTCGATGACAGTTGTACAATAGTTTGGGTATGATGTGCTATTGTCATGTTTTGACGTGTAACTGATTATGGGTTTGTATGAAATATTGGTTTCAATGACATAGTAATCTAAAATATAGGTTGACATGTTCAGTACAGTATGGCAAGTACAATTTTTTTTGCGGATCATCTAGTGTAAAGAAATGTCTTTCAATGCCAATTTCAGAAGAGTAGCATCTATGGAACAATCCAGCATTATTTGACACTAAGTACTGAAGAGTATGCACAATGCAATAATCAAATCGAATAATCAAATTATCCATTTCAAAGTTGTTTCTCTATCAGACTTTGATTCACTAGTTGTGGATCACTGCATGGAACGAGAAATAGTCCAAAGGATCCAGTGAAGGCGATTGATTCGAAGACCCATTGTACATCAGGGAAGCGCTCTACCTTTGAACTATGTCCCCTCCCTGTTAATCTAAAAGAACACTTGTTGCTATTAAAAGGGTGGGTCCTGGTTGTGCCATGGTAACGCTGGTAGGTACTGGGATCAAATCTCAGTCGGGGCATGCGATTTTTAATGTTGGTACCAATTCTAATGTTCCGCAACTGAATGGGTAAGTGTACACCACTTACCAGTGGTTCACAACTGGCTTATCAAAGGATGTGGTTTTTGCCATGCTGTCTGTTGGATAGTGCATTTAAAAGAACCCTTGCTGCTTATTCCTTGAGTAGGCACATTAATGGTTTCTCCTACTAACACTAACCCCTGACCTGGAAGAACAGCACATGATGCTAAGCTGCGCGCCTAGGACAGCGTGCACGAATTTTAATTGGATATAAGCATGCAAATAAGTTAAATCAACCAACCTATTAAAAAAACCCGCAACAGTTTACTTTTGTAGATCATGTGTCACAAATACAGTTAATTTGACAGATAATAGCCGCTTATTAAAACAAGTAAAGTGTGTTTATTTAACGACGCCTCTAGAGCACATTGATTTTTATCTGATCATCAGCTATTGGACGTCATACATATGGTCATTCTGACATATGTTTTAAGAGGAAACCCACTGCCGCCACGTAGGCTACTCCTTCCAATAAGCAGCAAGGGATATTTTATATGCCGCAGACAGGACAGCACATGCCACGGCCGTTGATAAACATGTTGTGGACCACTGGTTGGAACGAAAAATAGCCCAAAAAGCAAATGGGTGCACTAAGAAGGATCGATCCGACGACCATCCGGTTCACAGGCAGACACGCTACCGTTTGAGTTGATATAGGCACTGAGTCTTGCGGAGCACTCACTCTGGGTCCAGTAGCGTAACCACCATACAATACTGATGAATGGTTTCATCTGGAGAAGGCTGTCTAAAGTTAGGTGGATATGAGTGACCGATTGATTGAGTGAGTGAGTCGGTGAATGAGTCAGTGAGTCAGTAAGTGAGTCGGTCTTTAATTATCAAGTCTATTATTTTCAACAAAAAAAATAATAATACCCATCAAACACTGCAAGTCAATCTAAAAAACAAAAATACATATTTCGTCTTCTTCTAATACATTTCCATGTGTCGTTATCGTGATCAGAAAGCATTGTCTAACTATACCTCAACATATTTACTAACCATCGGTAATTAGGCCTCAAACTCACGATATTTGTGCCATAATGTCTTCAGAGGAAATCGATACTACCACATAGGTTACTCTTTTCGATTTCCAGAAAGGGATATTTTAAATGCACTTTCCTATAGACAGGACAGCATATACCTTTGTTACACCTGTCGTACATCACTAGCTGGGACGATGTCTTACAAATGACTCATTAATTAGCAAATCATTAATACATTTTATTACTGCACTGGTAACGTAATTAAAAAAAAACCCAAATAAATACAAAAAAAACCAACAACAACCCGGTAAGATATTAAAGGACGAACGGACAACAAACACAAGTGTTTGCAGGCCTTACGGCGGTATGTGAAGACCATACATAACGTGAAATCGGCTTCATTTCATCAAGTACTGTTCATCAAAAACAAAAGAAGAAAAAATGGAAGAAAAAATCGCGGGATCCTTCAAGCCATAATATTACAAACATCTCTAGGAACTTGCGTGGGATTATGTTTTCTGCCGATATTTTATTAATGTTAAGAACAGCAAACATCTGAGAGATAGAGTTAATTAAACCCTCACATTCCGCTACATTTTCCAAGCTGGATTAGTCTGACCTGGTGTGGGTAGTCATTTTGTGATGTGCTTTTAAAACGTCACATCCGCCTCAAGCGTAACATGAGTAGATTCCTTGATACGGAGGCTGATACAAGTCTATGGTAATACAGCCCAGTTTACATTCACGATAATCTAGCCTTTGCTAGCGCTATTCAGCAATTTCACTGGTTCTAAACAGGTTTATCCTAAACTGTTTTATCCTGAAGTGCAAAAACTATTCTAGTAAAACATTCACTAGCAAATAAAATATTCTTTGCTGCTAATCGGAAAGTGTAGCATATGTGGAGGTAGCGGGTTTCTCTAAGGACAGTGAGTCGCAAAACAACATAAATATTATGTTTGACACATACTAGCCACTGAATAAAAACAATATGCTGGGTTGTCGTTCAACAAACAAACCTTTTCTTGAGCACCTTAGTAAAGTAAGTATGAACATTATTTACCCACTCTGATTAAATGATGAAAATCTTCTCGTTTTGATGACTTGCACGGGGGCAAGACACTCGATAGACTAGTTTTGTGTTTCATGTTAAACTCATTGAGAATGTCTGGATATGGTAAAATCGCTATGTATAGCGAAGGTGGGGGTGGGTGGGTTGTTGATGCTCTATGTATAGTCTGCCAATGCTAACCTATCCTGGACGCAATATTGTATTATGCTTTAACCTCAGATTTGATTTTTATAATGTATATTAATTGATATTCTGCACGTTTATTATCTACTTGTTCTTACCTTGGCCCTGGCGGTATCGATAAACTGAACAAATGATAATGTTTTAGCACTCACTTGAGTGTGACGTCTTCTGGTTACTTTTGACTTCAGGAAATAAATCGCTGGTCTCTAACGGCTTTAATTGTCAGTGGAATATATCATGTTTTGAACCAAATGCCCTATTTGATAATAAATACTTATTTTGATAACGCATACCCAATATTTATGTGTTGTCCTACCCTATCTCACATTTATATCAGAATAAGAAACGTAGAAAAAAGTAAAGTTTTTTTTGAAGCCTCTAGAGCACATTGATTTTTATCTTATCATCAGCTATTGGACGTCAATTATATGGTCATTCTGACATATTTATTTTGAGGAAACCCACTACCACCAAATTGGCTATTCTTACCGATAAGTAGCAAGGGGTCTTTTATGTGCACCGTCCCACAGACAGGACAGCATATACCACAGCCTTTGATGAACCAGCTATGGGCCCTGGTTGGAACGAAAAATAGCCCAAACTGCAATTGGGTCCACTGAGAAGAATCGATCTGACGACCGGCAGCTTCACAGGCAGACACGATACCGTTTGAGCTAGAAGTGTTAAATATAGTATGAAATGTAATACAATTATTATATGTAAGTTTCTTAAGATAACAATTTTATTTTACTTATATCAAAATTCAAAACAATCTCCGCACCTCAAAAATAATAAAATAAAACAAATAAATAAAAACATTTTTTAAAAATTAAATGTTATAAATAAATAAAATAAAATAACGAAATAAATAAATAAAATAAAAAAAATAAAAAAATAAATAAATGAACAAAAAACGAAGAAATAAAAAAAAAATTTTTTTATAATAAATAAATCCGATAAAAACAACCAATAAGCCTTAACAAAACGATGATGGGCAGAGGTCGGAAAGCGAGAATGATTCACTGATGCACCACCCATTACATTTTGTAATTGAAGACCCTGAAGCTATTTCTAATATTATTTTAAATATACAGGTAATTATCTCTCAAATCTAACCAATCTGCTCATCACTAGCCACATGCCATTAATGTCTTCTTTGTTCCAGCCCTCGCTGTTCTACTATTTAAGACATCTGCGTTTCTAATTCTGATATAAATATGAGATAGGGTAGGATGACAAACATAAATAACCTCTCTTTTTTCTAGCCTATTCTTGATTATATCTGACGTTCAAGCACGCTATTCTGCGCATGCCATTAAGCCGCATAAACTTTGTACTCAGAAAGGAGATTAAAGATATCAACGTGAGAATCCCGTTGCCTCCACACAAAATAGCCTATCTTTTTTAATTACATTCGGCATGGTAAACCTTTGGTATAGCAGTAATGAACCACTCTCTGCAACAGAAACCAGCCCAGTGGATCAACTAAGAGGAAGAGTTCGATGAAACCATAATACCTCTCCGGGACGATCCATTTGTAGAGGATAGAATCCAGAAGACAGAAATGAGAAGACGTATATCCTGAACATAATTAAACGCAGTTAAGCATGTATTGCTGACATTAGAGGGCGGAATCCAGCGCACGCGGTACAGTGTTCGCCTGGAGTGGTTTGGCTAAAGGATCGAACCCCATCGTTAGTCATTTTCTGATTGAATTTTTCCCATCTCGATCAATGTCCCACTACTGATATACCAAAAGTCACCGTAGGTGCTACCCTGTATATGGAAAGGTGTATATAAAACAAATCCATTACCGCTAGTGGATGTCTTCTGACTACATGTGAAAATTACCAAATGTTAGATATCCAGTAGCCAGTGATTAATAAATCAATATGCTCAAATGGTACTGTGGAACCCCCCCCCCCCACCTCAAATAACCAAAACATTAGAAGTATGAATGATGAGTGCATAAATATTAGATATATACCGCTCCTGTTTCAACTCAATTTGTGAATAAAAACTCGTCTCTTTCCCAGATGGCCATATAAAGGGACAAAATGATACGGTTATTACTGGACATTCCACAAGAAAAAAAGAAAAAAGAAAAATGGATTGAACGTTTTATGCCAAGCTGTCATCTTGCGTCTTTCAAGTCCATGCATCATAGTGCTAACGTGCCGGAGATCGTTAATGGCGTAAGACAAATTGAAGTGCGTTGTCAGTGCACTGAGAACCATATAATCAGCAGGTCTAATAACTCGTGCATCCTCCAATAGTCTCTCCAGAGAGTTTAGATCTTATTATTCCAGTAACACACGCAGATTTCTCTAATCACATTTCACGCTTTTCAAATAAGAAAAAAAGAAGAGAAAACTATTATGGATTTCCCTATTTTCGTGGTCAAAAGCTGTTTCGTCAGGGTTATATAATATTCAAGAACTCGTATATATATTAAACACTTTTTATTATTCTTATTCAGAAGGCATTTCATAATAATAATGTCTCATCACTGACTAAAATGATGCCTTATAACACGCCATATTTTCATTTTATATAAACATTTTTGTTCATTTGTGTGACGACTAAAAACGATCTTATCAATGGAAAAATAACTGTTTGTTTAACGAAACCCCAGGGATATTATGTTTCAAACTGATGCTATATTTTTATCGTTATTTTCAAACGAAAGCTAACACGTAATTTATTGTCCAAGAACAAATGAAAACACCAAGGTAGGGACTCTGACGCCGTCGTAAAATACAAATGTTACCCAATATATACAAGCACATATAAGTATAAAAATAACACAATTTGTTTAGATTAGACATAATACTCGTGTTGAAAAAAGATGGTGCTGGGGAAAGAGATAGAAGAACGAGGAGAGGGAGAGAGAGAGAGTGGTGGGAGAGAGAGGGAGAACGAAAGAGTGAGAGAGAGAGAGAGAGAGAGAGAGACAGAGAGAGAGAGAGAGAGAGAGAGAGAGAGAGAGAGAG